>SMGU01008568.1:0-14897 GCA_004348175.1 Puccinia novopanici
TTTCATGAAACAATTGAGGAAAAATATTTGGGAGAAAAAAAGAAAATTGAGTAAAATATTGAAGAAAAATCAGGAAAAATATACAAGAAAAATCAGGAAAATATTCAAGAAGATTGAATCAATCAAGGAAAAATATGGAGGAAAGGGGAAGGAAGCCAATACGCTACTAGAAAAAATAAGAAGAAAGAAAAAATCAACAGAAATAATCAATAAAAACAACTTTTATTCCCCTGCTTAGGTTTAGCAGTCAATTCAAAGCAGCTAGCATATTTTTCCTTCCACCGTAAAGCTTCTGGATAGGCCACTTCACCCCAACTCTGCAAAAGAATAGGCTGGGCCTTCCTTGTGTTTTTTGGGCTTGCTTGGGTAATTTGATGTCAACCACTGTGCCAGATCCTTCAATCACTTGTGTGATGGCGTCCAATTGGATTTCCCGCTGAGTTGGATTCATTGCTAGGAGTTTCGTCTTGAGTTCTTCAATTTTTTGAGCTGCCTTGTCTTCAGGGGTTGATTTAACCATGCTTAAGTCCTAAAAATTTATTGAAAACAGAAAATAAATTAAATATGTTAGCATTTTACAATGAATTTTTGATGAGAGGAATTTTGTTGAGTGGGTGGGGTGGGTCCAGGAGCAAAGAATTAGTGCGGAGACCCCCAAAAGTAGCTCTGTGACCCCTATTAGTTCTGCGACCCCCATAATTAGCGCAGCGACCCCCATAATTAGCCCTGCGACCCCCAAATTTAGCGCGGCAACCCCCGTAAATTGGCGCGGCGACCCCCAAAATTTAGCGCGGCAACCCCCAAATTTGTCAAAATTTGGGCATGGATTTCCCCCACCCCTACCCATTAAGGAAAAAAAAGGGAAAAAAATTCATAATAAAGAAATACATACCTTGAGGTGCCATTGTTTGTGAAAATCTTCAGGATCCACGAGTTCCTTGGCCAAAAGATACACCTGAATTTTGTGAGAGCAAGGGATACCTGTACGGCTGGTGTGACAATTGTTGCAATCTTCAGGCAGATTTTTCTGCTTGATCCTTTTGGCGGCCACCTCGTAGTTATTTTGAGCTTTCCTGAGGGCAAAATGGGTGATTTTTCCAAGACATTGATTGAAGACTGAGGAGAGATTTTTGAGAGTGTTGATCTTCTGTTGATGGAATTGGGCAGATATTTCGTGATTTTGAGCTTCCAGAGCATTGTTGATGAGCTTGATGACAGTGGTGAAGTTGGATTGAGAACCAAGAAGATGGGATTTAATATAATAGTGGGCAGATTCAATTCGAGAGGTGGTGCATTGGTTGAAGTGGGGGATTTTCTTGGTGAAAGCATTGGCAAATTTTTCTGCCACCGGGAACCAGACAGTATTCAAGTAATCTTGGAAGGAGGAAGGGAATTTAGAAGAGAAGTAAAGGAAGGATTCATTGAATTTGGAAGGGGAAGGAATTCTGATGATTTTGTTGAAATCTTTGAGCATTTGAGATTCTTCATTCTTGTCTTTGATGGATTTGGAGAAATTAGAGGATAAGTTCTTCTGAATATGCCATAGACAGAGCATCTGGTAGGAATTGGGGAAGATTTCAGCCAAAGAATTCATGAGAGCCTGCTCCCTATCTGTGATGACAACTTGAGGCGGAGGGATTTGATTGATGGAAAGGATGTTGTTGAGAGTCTGAAGAGCCCAAGAATAATAAGATTGAGTTTCTTCAGCAAGAAAACAGAAGGCGACTGAGAAGGGGTGATTGTTTCCAGACAACCCGGCAATATGGAGTAGCGGCATCTTGTATTTGTTGGTTTTGTAGGTGCAGTCGAGGAAAAGGATGGAATGGTAGGAGGAAAGGAGTTGGAGGGAGGCAGAATGACAGAAAAATAATCCTTTGAGTTCACCATTTTCATTCACCTTAGGGGTAGATGTGAAGCTGGATTCCTGGAGGGTCTGATTGAGATGAACAATGAGGCTGATTGCAGCGTGGTTGGAGAGGGAGGATTTCTTCTTGGCATTATAGATTGTGGATACAGTGGCAAGGAGCTGTTTTTCTGGGTGTGTCTTCTTCAAAGTCTGGAGGATTTGGGATGGTTTGAGTCCAGAATTGGTGAGTTGTTGCACTTCTTGTTGAGTTTGATTGTCAAGTTTTCTGTTGATTACATGAGCAGCTGGATTTGAAGAAGGTGGATGATTGTGGCTAGAGTTGGTGACGGAGAATTTCCAAACGCCTTTTTTCTTCTGGAAGTACGCCGCGCAGGAGAATGGACATCCAATCAAACAAGTGAACTTGGGATTGTTGCGTGGGTTGTGTTTTCATTGATTTTGAGCAGCAGAACCACCCCTAAATTTTTTTTTAAAAAAGAAGCAGGGAATTAGTCAATCAACCAATAAAATTAATAAAAATAAATAAAGAAGAAATGGAGTGAAAAGAGAGAAAAATTAAGAAAAAAAAAATAGAGAAAAATAAAAACAGAAGCTCATACCGGTAACATTTGAATATTTTCTTCTTGTCCTTTTCTGAACGCCTTATGCAGATTGCATATCCATGATCCTGCGCAAATTTCTTGATGCTTTCAACCATCTCTTCTGCGTCTTGAAATTTGCCATCTGGAGGGGGGGACACTCATTTTCTTGACCTTCTTCTGCGCCAGAATCCACACCAGATTGCTTGCCAACTTCTTCCATTTCTTCATCGTCCAAACCAGTGCCAATTTCGATGTCCTGAGCCTTTTCCACAACATTAGAGTCCTCCACGATGCTAGGTTTTTTTTCCACAATGCTAGACTCCTTATCCAAAAAGCTAGAGACCTTTTCCAAAACGTCCACGTGCTCCACGGCGCTAGAATCAATTCCTTGTTGCTGTTCTTCTTCCATTTTGTGGAGGTTTTTGATGATTTCCATGGTCAATTCAAGAAGTTTGGGGTGAATGGTCTCGTCCTGGGTTTCCACGGCACAGTCAACGTTTCTGGGGGCCATTTTTTACGTATGAGGGGTGTTGGTGGGGTTTGTGGTGTGTTGTGTGGTGTGGGTATGGGGATTTTGTGGTGGGCGGGTATTTTTCCAGGTGGTTGATGGTGGAAATTGGGGGTGCGGGTGCAGAAGGCCCGTGCTCAACTTAAAATTAGTGCTGCAACCCCTGGGGGATTTGGGGGTCACAGGTTTTTTTGCGGGTTTTGAGATTGGTGCCGCGACCCCTCTGCCAATAGGCATTTTTGGTGCTGCGACCCCCAAAAATTGTGGGACCACATATTGGGGGTTGCGACGAGCACAGGACCAGCTCACTGGGTCGCCGTGACCCCCAAAATTGGTCCACAAACTTTGGGGTTTGCAACACTAAAACTAGGGGGTCGCGAACCCAACCCCCTTCTTTTATTATAAAAAATTAATCAACCCCTCCAAAATCAACCAAACCTTCTCAAAACTCAATATATCTCATTTTCTGATTTATAATCAAATGTTTGTGGCACTTGTAGCTAGAAGATCATTGATCTTGGCATCAAGTGTGCTCACACCTCATGTGTAAGTTTTAAGCTTTTTGGAGAGTTGAAGGTTTTGAAGGAGAGGTTTTGAGTAAAGGTTTTCTAGAAAAGCCAAAATTTTCCTGTTAAAAATGTTGGAAGGCTGGTTGATCCTTATCTAACTCTGCCCTTCTCTCCTTTGAGTGGCATACACTTAAATCATACTTGTGTTATGTTTCTATCTTTTAAATATCATAGGTTTTTGTCTCCTCCAGATAGCTCTCTGTGTTTCTTCCTGATTTACAAGTATTTTCTCATCTCCTGCGCTTTCCTGAATAGCAGGAGGCTGACAGTAATGGCAGGGTGCAATTTGTAAGGTTGAATCAAACATGAATTGGGTAAAGAGCTAAAAGACCCTCAAGAACAAGTCCAAAGTATCTGAAAATTATGAATGTCACTTGTCAGCATCTAAAATTCCAACCCAACCAAATATATATTTAGTGCTTACCTGTTGATTGTGTACATTCCACATTAGAATTTGACAGTCATTTGCCCCATAGAGTTTTTATGATAAACTATTTCCAGGCATATAATAATTGCTGTGGCAGTGGCAGAAATTGATACCAGAATTTTCTTTTCCATGTTGTTGATTTTGAGGAAAAGGTTTTTCAGGTTTTGTGAAACTACCAACATTTTAAATTCACCCCCAAAGGGAATGTTAAAAATTGGGGGGGGGATTAGTTACTCTTTCAAAACTTTATCAAACTTTGCCAAACTGACCATACTCAGCCAAAAAAAAAAGAAAGTTCCAAACTGAGCAAAAATCATGGGAGAATGTTTTGCTGAGTTTTATATGACCTATTGATTCACTTGGATGACTGTTCTGCAGTCAAAATTCAATTTAAAAGAGAAATGTCCAACAAAGTCAGCATTTCCATTGGATCCAAGGCATTCAAGGGAGAGAGCAATCCTTTGTGGTTCTTGCTGCTTGTTGGGCATCTGCATCAGAAATGTTGAAAATTCTTGCAAGATCAAACTTCTTGTGAGGTTTGGGGGTAAGCTGAGGTTGAAGATATTGATTTGTAATGAGTAGATTAGAGAATCTGTGGACTTAATGACTTGATTACACCAACAAAGGCCAAAAAAAATAGAATAAAACCATCAGAAAAAGAGTCACAACAGAGACAAGTAGAAGAAACAAGAGGTATAACCAAGATTGAGTCATGAGGAGGCAGATGAAACAAAAGAGCTGATATGGAAAGTGCTGATATGGAAAGTGCTTATCTGGAAAGAGCTGATATGGAAAGCGCTGATCTGGAAGGAGCTAATATGGAAAGAGTGGAAGTGAAAATTATGAGGAGCGACTGGGACTGAATAAGGTAAGGATAAGTGAGATGAAAGAAGGAGGAAAGGTTTTGTTTAGACACCAGACAGGAGAAGGAATGAGTAGAGTGGTTGAGGTGAGGAAAGTGAGAGAGGAGCTGAGGATTGTGGAGTGAGGAGAAGCTTGACAGATTGAGTTAAGAGGTTTTTGAGTTGTGGGGATTGAGGTTTGAGAAGTGAATGTGAGTGAGTGAGCAAGAAGAGGAGAAGAAGAACAAAGAAAAGGAGAAAATTAGATGAGAACAATAACAATCAAATAAAGAGACAGGGGTCACAGAACAATCACAATCCAAGACTGAAAGAGCAGGAAATGTCTACATATATGAAGTTGCTCTTCAAGAAATGTGTGGTCTGACAGCAGGGCGTTGTAGATGATTTGGGTTATTTTGCTTCTGGGAAACAGAATCTCAGCCTTGGTGGGTAATGGTTTGAGGCAAAATACTGCAGCATTGACCATGTTGTTGATTTCATTCAGTTCCATCCATGCTAGAACTATGATGGTGCCACAGATGAGGGTCTGGCTTTCCAAATGGCCTCTCATTGCCCTCTTACTCTGATTGGATGATGGTTTGAATCCGGAGGGACAGATTGGTGGTAATCAAAAGGGGGCGTGGCTGAGGTAGTGATTGTGATGGATTATCACTCGATATTAGCATTATGTATTTAGAATATGCTTATTTTGTTTTTTTTTTTCTCCAAAATACTCTTCGGCTGGGATGGCGGCAAATCTTCTTTTCCTCAATCGCTTGATTATTCACCGTTATTCCGGGTAAGCATCATTACGCTGTATTTCTATTTTCTCATTCTTCTATTCATTATTTTGCTTATCTTGTTTGTTTTCTATTTTCGGATCAGATCTCACGGATGTACTGTTGATATACATGCTCGATTATTCGACGCCGTCATCCCATAGGTGGCTCGCCGTAACAGTGATGCCGGGGTGCCAATGGGCAATCTGGATTAACGATGACGGTCACGTTTGCTCGTTTTTGGGTGATGATTTGCTCACGCTTTTACATTTTATGCTCAAATTTTGTAAATGCTTGCTTGTTTAACTCCGGACGAGCAGGTGTGTGCGTGAACCGGGCTGTTAATCCTCCAACGGACCAACACACTCTCGCAACTCACCGCGGCAGAAAAATTGCAAAAGAAAGAAAATCGTGAAGATAAACAGGGCCCAGATTTTGACCAAGAAAATGAATAGTTCATCGGAAGCTTCGTGTACCACCACTCTGGCGTAGGGGATGTGAGGGGCACTGTACCACAGATCAATACCAGATACATAAATCATATACTTGATCCATATTGCACCTTAATTAATGCAAAGAGATCATAAGGGAATGAACTATTTACATAGCAATTTCATCCAGTAAGAACAAACTACAGAACGATGTTTAAACTACGTCAATATCCCAATGTTTTTGGATAGTGTCCCAACAAATGCACCATTCCCACAATCTATTTGGTCATTCATGCCTGAGCAGAGAAGTGAGTTGCCCTGTTTGACGAGCCAAATGATGGCTCTCCTTTTCCAGCTTGCTCAGACTCCCAGCTTGGCTTGAGGATTAAAGACTATAATAACAAGGTTATCATCATCTCCTGGCTGCAAAGATGGTCAACAAGCAAGACCCATTCAGCGCAGACCAACTTCGGCTCTTGGCCGTCATCCTCGACACCGTCTTCCATGCTGCACCGGTGCCCGTCGATCAGCAGGAGAACGCGGCAGCAGGCCAACTATTTTCGTATGACTTCTCCTCCCTTCCCGACTTGACCCTCGATGACCTGGGTAGCCATATCTCGAGCGCCTTGCGTCCCGCCGAGCTTGACCAGTTCCGTCTCGGCTTAGCCTTCCTCTCAAGCCGTCCCATCACCTTCGCCCTCACGGGTCATTTCACCACCTTCGCCGACATCCCGCGCCCCGAGCGCCAGCGCATCCTGGCCGGATGGGCCTCCTCCTCGCTGGCCATCAAACGCTCGCTCTTCACCGCCTTCGTCAGACTGCCCATCACGGCGATCTATTCGAAAAGTAAAGCCATCCAAACCCTCATCGGATTTCCCGCCGACGGCGATCCTAGAGTCTCGCAGCTCCCGGAACGCCGGAAACCCAGCTACCCCTACAAGTTCATCCAGCCTGACCAGGGCGACCATCCTCGTGGGCCCGAGGACCTGCCCGTCTTCGAAACTGACGTGGTGGTCGTCGGCTCAGGCGCCGGCGGATCCGTCGTCGCTAGCCTCGTGGCCAAGGCCGGCTACCAGACGCTGGTCATCGAAAAGGGAAGATGGGTCCCAACTGAGGAAGGCGAGTTTCTCCATCATGCTTTTTCTCCTCTTTCCCTACAATCCCATCCTGCATTACCCTTCGGAAACAGATTTATGGAACCCCACATGTATGAAGGTTAACAAAATTCTCTCTCTCTACAGTCACGGGCTCTCTTCATGGCTTTGATGACATGCTCGAAGGGAACGGGCAGATCAGCACCTCTGACGGGAATCTAATCCTGCTTCGTGAGTTGCAAGATAATCGCACCAGGAAACATCGCAACCTCAACGCTAGCTTGCTAACAATTCAAGTTTTTTTTTTTTTTTGTTCTGCCGTAATTAAGTTGGGACTACATTTGGGGGAGGCACTAGAGTGAATTGGTCAGCCTCGCTTGCCCCCCCGTTCCATGTCCGACGAGCCTGGCGGAAGAACACGGGCTCCCTTACTTTGCCACAACGGCCTTTGCCGACCATATCGACGCGGTGACCACTCGCATGGGTGTGTCTACTACAGCCATCGTCCATTCTAAAGCCAATCAACTCTTCTTGAAAGGGTCTCGTAAGCTTGGGATCCACACCGATTCTGACCCCAAAACACCGCCGGTCGTGCTCATGATTGCGGCATGTGTCAAAGAGGATGTGTGTTTTTTTCACCTTTTTTTCACCCCTTGATAACTCTCAAATTCGCTTCATTTCATGTATACTTGTCGACATGATTACTCTCCCCAAAATAATGAGCTTGCTGAGGTCTCGAGTCATGATGTACAGGTCCGTTCGGAGAAAAGCAAGGTGCAACAGAAACCTGGCTCAAAGATTGCGCAGAGGCGGGTGGCCAGTTTATGCAGAACGCACGGGTGGAGCGGGTATTATTCTCGGAAGAGAGCAATCCGAAGCAGATCAGCATTGATCCCAAGCACAGCTCTGCCGACAGGCGCAGAAAGTATGCCGTTGGCGTGATAGTCTGCGATTCGCGGACTGGTAAGCGGTCGATTGTTCGCGCGCGTAGGGCGGTGGTATGTAGTAGTGGAGCCATCAACACTCCTGCACTTCTGCTCCGCAGTGGGGTCCACCGAAACGGGGCCGTTGGTAAAGGCTTGCATCTCCACCCTGTCACCGCGGTGACTGGATGGTTCCAGGAGTCGGTGAAACCGTGGGAGGGAAGTATCATGACTGTGGTGAGTGCTCTCTCCCACCTGGCATTCCCCCTTCCCCAGGATGCTAAAGGGAGCGATCTGAAAAGAGTAGATCTCACGCGAGGTAGAAAACCGACAAGGAACTCATTACGGATGCAAGTTGGAGGTGTTTGCGTCGAACCCGGGGTTCTATGCCGGGCTGTTTGTACCGTGGCAGTCGAGTGAGGGACACAAGGCGCACATGACACGGTACGAGCAAAGCTTTACGATTGTGGTGCTGGGAAGGGACCGGGGGTCAGGGCGAGTGTCTGCGGATAGCGGGACGGGCGAGCCGGTGGTAGACTACGCCATCGAGCCCTTCGACGCAGACAGTATTCTCGAGGGTATCCTCGTCGCTTGTCGCGCCTTCGCCGCCGCGGGCGCCATCGAGATCGCCACCACGCTGCCCACCGTCAATCACTTCCGAACCTCTTCTGCAGCCGAAGATCCCGATCAGCACCGCTTCGAGGACTGGTTGAGAGACATCAAGGCGGCCGGGGTCAAGCCAGGATATGGCCTCCTTGGCTCAGCACACCAGGTAAAGCGAAAATCATTCTTTTTGTACCTTCCTTAATCGGATTGCATCCACCATGGTGATCTGATGGGGTTTTTGTTTGTTTTCTTTTGAAAGATGAGCTCGTGTAGGATGGGAGCGAAACCGGGGAAACACTCAGTAGTTTCAGAGACGGGACAAGTGTGGGGACTGGACAAGTTATGGATTGCAGATGGCTCGGTGTTGCCCACGGCGACCGGCGTCAATCCGTCGATTTCAGTTGAGTCCACCGCCTTAACAACCTTATGTTACGGTGGAGCTCATGATATTATTTCTTCAGATCATGAGCGTCGCTCATCACATCGGAACCCAGCTGGTGCGCCACTTGGATCAGCACGCCCCAGCTGCATCCTCATCGTCCGGCAACTTATCGAAACTTTGAACTAGCAACATCCAAGCCTTCTCTGTTCACACAGACACCTCGAGCTCTCATGTCTTCCACCTTCTCATCCCAGTGCATCTTTCTTGGCATTGGCATGTCTCGCTTCCTTCCGGGGTCCGGCACGCGACCCTATCCGCGCCGGACTTGCAGGCTACCCCCGCTGTATCCATTTTTAACGACACATAACCCCGGCCGACTTTCTATTTCCCTTTTCCTTTTTTTTCATCTATTCTTGTACGACCTCTTGATCTCTACCTCATGACACAAGTTCCCTTATTTATTTCGGGGGTTTTTTTTTAAAAAAAAAAAATCCATGCGTCTTTTATTTATTTTTGGTTGATTGATTGAGCTTACATTAATGACGAATTGGACGCTTGAAGGTGTTGGTGTTCTGAGGAGGGAGAAATGAAGCCTTGAAGGTGGTTCCCAGAATTTCATGTGCAGGAATAAATGGTGGAAGATGATGGCATGACAAGAGTGGTGGATGGATAAAGAAGGTATGGTGTGTACAAGAGACTACTGAAGGGGGAAGTTATGAAAGGCTGGAGAGAGAATATATAACCTCATGAACCCAGGAGAATGCACTGCCACCAGAAACAACCTGCCCAGCAATCTTGTTGCCTTGTTTTCTGAAAGTGCAGAAGGGCAGAGTGTGCACCTCGTCCATCCCGCTCTCCATTCTGCAAGAACACCTTTTGTGAGTCTTTACAACAGACAGACTCACATGCCAACAACAAGTGCCTGATGAGATCCAGGAGCCACTTGTTGTGTGGGACATCTGGAGAACATGGTGGTGTTCTTGGTAAGGATCCTGGCTGAGTAGGCTGTTGAAGTTGACACACATGTTGCAAGAGCTTCCCCTCACATAGCACGGCACAGATACACAGAATCTTGCACTGAATATAAATTTCAAGACATGGCTGGTCAGCCTTGCACAGTGGTAACATTACCATACTTCCTATTCCTTAACATACCTGACATACATTCCATATGGTTTTGTTCTGCTAGACACACAGGAAATATACCTTGAATCTCATCTTTCACTGGACTAGCATTCATCAGAATCAATCTACTGTGTTTGGGCTGGGGTTGGCTTGCCCAGGAAGGCTCTCTCAGGTTTTTTCCTTTTGTGGTATATTTTGTTATTCTTGTGATCATCTTTCATCTGTCAACACAACATCAGAATATGTTTTAACACATAAAAGATGCACCTGAAGTATGCATTTAATTATCTTAGAAGCTATTGTAACATAGGAATTAACCTTATAACCACTCCTTCCATTGATGATGCACCCCAGCCTCCCAAGACTGCAAAAATTAAGTCATTTAACCTTCACACAAAGATAAAATGTTCCCATGATTTGACCCATAATCCATTTCTTATATTAATTCCAAATCATTTAAGAGTTAATTAGAGCATAGCCTAATAAATTAATGCACTTCTTTGATCACCTTACTACCTGACTTCTGAGAACCTGAGAGGCCTTGAAGAGCCTCCCATGTGCACCTTAGAGGCATCCTTGAAGATGTTGAAGCCCCTGGTTTTGCTAGGACTACCCCCAGAAAGTGCATTCAGTCCTGATGTATTATGTGATAGTGTGGTGAATACTCCACCAAGTAGTTCACCAATTATGTGCCCGGCCTGTACAGTCTTCTTTTTACTCACTGGAAGTACATTTCCACCACCATCCATATGGTCAATAGCCATCCTGGATCCTCTTGCAGAGACTTTTCCAAGTCTTGAGCTCTCTCCAGCTGTCAGAACCAGCACAATTCCTGGTGCTTGTGAGACTCCTCAAACCACATCAGTGTACCCACTTACACAAAAAATAAATCCCTGACTGTCTCCACAGGAAGAATATGTGTGCTTGAACTGCATTTCCCTCCCTGTAATCCAGTTGAGAAGAACATTTCATGATTTCAATATTGGAGGCTATTTCCCGTTTCTTATCATCACCTTTCCAAGCCACCCTTATCAACACCCAATGCACAACCAAGTGCCTTTAATCACTATTTCAGTAGCTTAGATGCTGCCACTACATGAACAATACTATCTTTATCAATAAAAATTTGAAACATTTGCCAGAGAAGCTGGAGGCTGAACACCCAGCTCCCACAGCCACATAATTAACTTGAAAGGTACTGCAGGGAGCTGCAGGATCATTAAAGGGAAGTCCTCCTGTTAGAAACTCTCTCTTTGACCTCTTCTCTCTATGATTTATTTTTCTTTTTTTATCATATCACTCCTTTTCTCACAGGTCAAGCTCTCTTGTGTTTGATTATTCAAAATGTCCCTGGCTGAGCAGCCAACAAATAAGCCAATCTTCTATTTAGGCTACTGGACTCACCTTAGGCTACTGGACTCACCTTAGGCTACTGAATGACAAAAAAAAACCATCTGTTTTGACCACACAGATCCTGAGAATCACATTTTGACCTTTCTCTCAGTACTATTGTGGGTCACTTGAGCCTCCCCCATAATTAAGCAGGTCTCTTTCAGCTTAAGTTGCCTTTGGCTATGGCTTATAACCTAATTATTTTTTATTCCACCAAAAAAAAAAAAAAAATTAGAACCTCCAATAATACTCTTCTGTTTGTCACCTGTCACATTGGGAGCATTAATACATAAAATCATGAAGAGACCAAAAAAACATACAAGTAATTATGTGTGGGTGGGTGTGTCAGAGATTATATATATCTAGAGGCTGGATACACAGGAATCACAATAAAGATAAGAAAACCCATCTCTAAGAACACACAAGGAGGTGTGAAAGCAGGAGTATACATACATATGCCAAAAAGCAAAGCACATGAAAGTAAAAAAAAAAAATCTTCTGGCTTGTACAACACAAGGCCATAGGACTTTTAGCCAAAGCCATGATCTTCATCTGATCTGGTACTTGTATTTCAGGCATGCAGCAGTATTCAGGAAGAAGTAGTACGGGGGAAGAGTTTTGCGGAGGATGAAATGAAAATTGAAACTGTGAGAAAAGGTATCTTGTGAAATAATATTTAGGATATGGCTTCATGATGAGGAGGGCAAAGATAAGGTTTGCCCAAGACAGAATTGCAATAAGTCTTGACACAAAATCAGGAGGGCTGTTTCAAAATTTTCCTCTACTAATAAGTTAATGCTCTAGACAAGTATTTCCAACTTTGGGCATACCTCTCTCCTTTGGAGGCCACATTGGGGGTGTAAGCACACCTCTGAATGAGAGGAACTTCATTAACTTGGTGTATTTATGAGTTTGTATTCAAGTCTGTTCATCCCCTTATGGCTAGGTAACCTGGAAGGGTATACAGCAGATTTGGCTGTGGCAAGTCTAGGGCTTTCAATGTCACATATATTTCCCATATGTGACAAAACATATGAACACAGGTTAGACACAGCTGAGGAAGGGACTCAAGTTGTTGAACTTGAATAATTCTTGCTTAGCGGTTCTAGTTCTGTGTGGGGTCCTTGAGTCTATGGGGCTTCTCCTCTTGTGTGAGGTCTTAATTTGCATAACCTAATCTCAGCTACACAGTGATACCACTTAGGTTTGATTTTATTCTTTTCTGTCTGAAATCATTCCTCTTCTTAATTTCTTCAAGTTTTTCAAGAACCATCACAATCAATTGCTCAAGAACTCAAGATCAACAGCTCTATGTGATTCAGCATTCCTCAATATAGCTTCTGCACTCTCAACTATTGTGATAGCTTGCACACAATAAACTGCCATTCTTCTCAACTTGCATCACCCTGAATGATCTAACCCTTCTCATATTTGTCAGCCTGACTATTGTACTCCCTTAAAAACTCTATTTCATAGTCCTCCTATTTTTTTTCCTTGTCCTCATTGTGCTGTTTGTATTTAATTTTCTTTTTGTCTGAGCTACCAGGGCAATTTGCACTTGCCAACAACAGATTTTTTTGGTGCCCAGAGCTTGCCAAGAATGATATGTCTTGAGTAGAAGACTGAGGCCTCATCATTGAATCTAATTGGGTGGGCTGGCTTGGAGTCACACTCCAGCCAGAATCAAAAGCTTCAGATGAGCATTTGGAGTTTTGGGAAGCAGTGGGAAGCTGAGAAGTTTTGGGCTGACTGTTATCCCATGGTACCAGAGCTCCCACACTGTCCCTGTACCATTGATGACATCATGTGAACATACTGGCGGCCAGTTTTTCAAAGAAGAAACAAGGCACTGAAAGAAAAACTGGCTCAACTTCCTGCAGTTGACATGCAACTTGCCCTTGTGCACAAAGGCAACTTGCATGTCAACTGCAGGCAGTTGATTGAGTTTTTCTTCCAGTGAAGGTACACAGGTTTCATCATTGGTTTTTACATCTTCATTGTGGTCAATAAATTGCAGTGTGAACTGTGCAATTGTGGATTGCCTTATTAACTGCCTTTGCTTCACTCATCCAGGGGGGGGGGGCAAACGGCTTTGCCGGTGGGTTTTTTCAAGTCTTCAAGGTTTTGAAATTTGGTCTTCAGTAGATTGGTGTCCCACAAAATCCAATTGTTGTCTGCAGCATACTGGTTGTAAAGGTACCTTGGACTACTCCTGGCTCCATAATGGGAGAATTTCCTTCATGGCCATGATGAGGGCTGTACAGTTGGCTGTACTGTATCCCTGAGAGCCAGGTGCATGATCACCACCCTGCTTGGTCTGCTTGGCTTCCTGAACTTGAGGGGAGGATTGATGTTGAGTGTTACAGGGTGGAGGTGGGTCTCTGTCTTCTTGATTATCCTGTTCTTCATATTGGTCATCAGGGCAAAGTGATTGAGGGTTCTGGCTGTCCAAAGTTGATTGAGCTGTTCCAGCCATGGATGATATGGTTGTAGCTGATATCTTTCTATCCTGGAAGAGCTACATACCCTCCTGTAACTTTAGGATTAGGGACTGATCCCTGAGAATCCCGGAGGGGTTCCCAGATTGATGGGATGTTAGGACTGGTCTTGGAGAGGCAACAATGGTCTTCTGGTCCTGGATCTTGTATAATAGATTGCAAGCCTAGAAAGTACAAAGTGGTGCTATGGAATCTAACTCTCAGGTCAGGCTTGTAACATAGATCATAACACAGCAAGTCCTCCACTTCATGACTAATTTACATGTGGGTTCTCATCACCTTGATATATGAGTTTATAATTTCAAGCTTTAATGTTTTTTTTTTTAATGGCTTTTTCTTTATAAACTTGCATTTTCAATGATATTGGTGTATTCAGAACTCTTAAGGCCCTGCAAGAATGCCATTCCAAATTGCTTCTGATGCTGGCCCTTTTTGGCTAACCACCACTTACTTGTTGGATGCTGAATTTCTTTTTTGTCATTCATGTTCTAAAGAAATGTAAATTGTTTGGATGATATTGTTTAGAATAGATCATTATGTGTTATCAGTATATAATAAGCAACTCAGTATATTTTTTTTGGAAGGTGGATGATATGAGTGCCATGTTGCGCCTGACTCGTGCCCATGTGATTGGACCTCAGCGGAGATGTCCGACGGAGCGCGTGGGGCCGGATAGTTGATGCGACTCGGACACTGCACTGCCGAAAAAAAATATTCAACAAAAACAAAAACAGCCGAAAATATGGCCGTTTCACCACCAAAGCCATGGGAAACAGGCACCCAACAGCACACGACAACTACTCCCCCCCCGAACAGCAACAACGAACAGGGCCTGCCTTCACTCCCTCCCAAGCCTGCCAACTTGCTCAACTC
>SMGU01008570.1:0-14614 GCA_004348175.1 Puccinia novopanici
TGATTTGGCTTCTTCAATGGTACTTTCAAATCTTGAGGATTTAATGGCATTACATTCCAGTTGATCTAGGTTCAGTTTATCACTAATGCCTATTTCAAATTTAGTGGTGGAGTCTCCATTAATAGTAAAATATCTTCCATTACTATTTATTACATCAATACCATAATTAATAATGTAATCATTCCCAAGTATTATGTACTTAAGTTTAAAGTCTTCCATAACTACTAATTCTACAGATAATTGGATACTAGTATTAGAGTGGGGGAATATAATGTCCAGTTTAATTATACCTAGTGGATTAAGTCTACTATTTCAGCTATAAAATTTTTCAGGCTTCATAACTTGCAACTTACTTTTCCAGTCAGGTAAGATTTTCTCCAGTAGTCTAGGGCTTATAATAGAACAATAAGCTCCTCCATCTATAAGACATTTAATTTTAAATTTATTACATATTATATTGGTTATGTTAGTTCCACCACTTTTGTGCATTCTACCATTATAGTCAGGTTTTTTGAGGGGCAGTATTTTAACCTTATTAGGTTTCTGTTTATCTGACAAAGGTTGTATATTGGCTATTACCTTTTCCTCTGAACATAATATAGCATTAGTACTATATCCAGATGATTCATTGTCAGACTCATCACTATCTGGCAAAGACTCAGGTGAAGATTCTGTAGTGGAGACAGGGTCTTGGTTATCTTCATGGTGCATCAGAGATATTTTCTTTCCCTTATTTTTCTTTTGAAGGACATTTAGTTGACTTATGTCCTTTCTTACCACATTGGTAACATGTGATTTCCTTTCTGTATCATTCTTCTCAGTTTTCTTGTCTTTATAGTTGTCTTTCTTAGAAGTTTTAGTTTTCTTCTTCTTGACATTCACTATATGTTCTAACTGAGTAATGAATTCAGATAGGTCTGCATCTTCATCCATAGCAATTTCATTTTGTATTCTGTTTTGCTATCTAGTTGGGAAAGTAATTTGTCATTGACTGTGAGATTATCTATATCTCTATCTGTGGCTCTAAGTCTTTTGACTTGCTTGGTGCACCATACTGACGGTTCTATGTCTCCACTTATGTCAAATCTGTCCCTTCTAAATGCCATCTTGACTTTCCTAATCCAAGTATGAGTACTGAATTTATTGATGATTTCATTTCTCCAGAATTCCCATTGTTTCTTATGGGAAACTTCTCTTCTTCTTGTTGTGTACCAGTATGGGCTACACCTTTCAGAATAGTAGGAAGTTTGGAACAGATCAACTCATCTGGGGCATTGGTATCTTCTTTCAAATTGTCAATCCATTCAATAAATTCATAGTGATCATATTCTCCCTCTCCAGAAAAAGTGGGCCACTCAGAACTCTTGGGTAGGTTGGAAAGAATTAATTTGGCCAATTGTCTCTCATCTTCTTGTATACTCTGAGGGGTCACTTCTCTGTTGACTGTAGAGGTACTGGGGACTGTACTACTCCTTGGGGTTACTGATGACTCATTACCTGGAACATTAGCATTTGGTTCATGTGGAGGTCTAGATTTGTTATTATGATGGGGAGTATCATTTATATGAATTTTCTCCAATTGACCTATTTTACAAAGGGCTAATTTCAAGAGTCTGTCTGATTCTTCTTGCTTAATCAAGATTTTTTCTAATTGAAGTTCTACTCTATTAGATAAATCTTCAAAGGTATTAAATTGAGACTGCACTTTATTGGAAGTGTCTTCTCCTAAATTCTTAAATAAGAGGTTAGTTTTTTTATCTTATCAAGAATCTGTTGCTTATTTTCAGCTTCCTCTTCCAATTGTTGCTCAATTCTACTCATAAATCTAGAATTTTGAGTAGACAGGTTTGCTTCTAATTTAGGCAAATATTCACAAACTTCTGTTAATTTCTGGGCAATTTTGGGAATACCTTTTTTAAGCATAGACAAGGAGGATTCTTGTTGTGTTATAAATTGTTGTTGCATATCAGTCACTTTATCAATCTGTTTATTGGATTCTACAATTTTGTTAACAATAAACTGGGCACAGGATTTTTTAAAATCTTCCATATGTTTGACATTAACTTCAAAGGCATGATGGAAAGCTTCATGTGCAGGATTGATAGGATTAAAGAAATGTTTTTCAGAAGGCAAAGAATCATCACTATCATTGGAGCTGATAGGTATTTCTACTCTTGATGATTCTGATGCATGGCTTCTTGTCTCTGGATCTTCCCTTTCTCCAAATGTTGATAGGTTCCTTGGAGAGATCTGGCCATTCTGATCATTTCTTCGTAAATTGAGCTCCTCCAAGCTCTGTTCTTGCTCACATTCCTGGGATGTCTGGAGTGAGGGTTGCTCATCCTGGATTTGGGACGTGATGGAGGGGCACGGGGACGTGGAGGGCTCTTCACTCTGGTGAAGAAGTGGTTGGCTGTCAAGGACATTGGGTTCCAGTTCTTGGTCCTGGCTAGAGTCCTCTCTCTGCCCAGAAGTCTCTCCATGGACTGGAAATCTGCCTGGCAGTACTGGAGATGGGCCCTGATGGCTTGGAAACTGGACCTGTTCCTCACATCTTTGAGCCAGTGCTTGTTTTCCTTGAGCCTGAGGTAGTATCTCTCAAATTGCTCTCTGGGGGGCACTGGGGACAGGTATTTGTTCCATACTGGTATCAGTATTTTTAATGGTTTTGTTAGATTTGTTGGAATTATTATCAGAAGATACTGACGGGCTTGGAACTCCTCTCTTTGAGTTTGTGCCAGGTTTGGAGTTTCCTCTTCTTCCATGATGACTTCTAGGTCTAAGAGAGGGAACCATGATGGATGAGTAAAATTAAAAAATGTAATGAATATGTAGGAAGAGGAGATTAAATTATTACCAGAGGACCTGTCTGAAGCTTCTACAGAGGCTTCCCTATTTTCAGGAGGGTTTCCTCTTGGATTTTCAGGTCTGTCTTGGATGATCAAGTCTTCCAAATCCTTGGTTGGGACTGGTGTGGTAGGGGCCACTAAAAATATAAGGATAAGAAAAGTGAGTATGTTTGTTGTTTTTATAAGAGTTTATTTATTTTCTTACTTTTTTTGAATGTTTTTAATTTTTTGTTTTATTTATTTTAATTTTTTTTTTTTTTATATTTTTTCAAAAAGACTACGCTAGACAGGTAAAAAATTGAGAAGTCAGGGAAGGGCTAGTCGGATTGAGACGGGAGGGGTCTCAATCTCTTCGTCTCGTTGATACGCGACGATTGAGCTAGGAATCAATCGATTCCGTTGAGAAATGAAGAGTGTACACACTCTAGAGGATCACAGGGAGGTTCGACGACTTGGTTGAAGGCTGGAGGGATATACAGCCAGTACAAAAAAGCTTGCGTTTGCAACGCCGCTTTTTTTGTCTCTTTTTTTTATTTCAGCCACTCTTGGTTTCCGCCACAGAGCCTGTATTTAGGTGTAATTTTTTCTATCTTTTTTGTTCTTTGGATTCAGGTCTCGGGACTGACACCAATCGACTCGCAGTGCAAAACTACGTCGGAAGCCGCCTGGCACATGGGGCCAGGCGACCCCAGTGCTGCCCCGGGCCCCAGAACCTGCTCACCCAGGCTCTCCCGGGGCCTGTACATCGGTCCCATACAGCTCGGCCAGTGTGGCTGAGGTGAAAATGATCCCACGAAAAAGCGGCGTTCGAAACGCAAGCTTTTTCGTACCGGCTGTACAAGGCAGCGGAGGAGTAAGGTTAGCTGCGAGTTATGTGTATACGGGATGCTCAGTCTTGCGTATCCGAGGAATACACTCAGAACTGTAATCTGCGGCGGATTGCAGATCCTTCCGACAACAAGAACTTAAATGGTCGCCCACGGCGTACTACACGTAGCCGGCGTGATCCCGTAGACCTGATGGCTTGATGCCGCAGGAATGGCAAGGGTACAAGGCTCACAGAAAAAATCTAATAGAGTAAATCGAGCCTTGCGGTTTGATTGCGCTACTCATATTAGGTGTGGCACATCTCCTTCTTGGAGAACCTGTGGTGTCGCAGCTAAGAAATAACCAAAAGACGCGTGATACACGTCAGAAAGCTTAACTAAAAAATTTTTTTCAGTCTTCCTCGAGGATGTGGAAAGACTGGAGGGACGAGAATGAGTCAAAAAAAATAGAATGTGGGAGAAACGCCTTTTGGGTGGGTTTCGACGGGTTTTCTGACGCGCTAAGAGCAGAGATACAACTAGACAAAGGCAGACTACGAGCTATGGGCCAGTTCAGGCACCTCTACAAATTTGGGGATAGTGTAGTAATCTACGTTGACGCGGTGAGTGTGCGCGTCCTCTACTTTAAAGTCAGGGACGCCGAAGATGGCGGTTTCTAAATCAGTGCCGCTGTTGCGGTTGATGGAGGTAATGATAAAGGTGTCGAGGGGATCTGAATCCTCTGTAGCTACAAGATATTTGGTGAAGACGCAGTACACGGAGGAATTCTCTACGACGTGGTACTCAGTCTGCTTAACAGTCCAGTACGGCGTGATCCACTTGGATTCGACGCGCTTGCGGAGTTGTTGGGTGATAGTAATAATCTCAGTAGGTGAAGGAGGCGGGGTTTGGACGCGCTGGATGGGCATTTACCTCTTTAACAGGCCATGTTGGGCGTGTGAGGTAAGGAAAAAAGGGTAAGGTCAGTTAATTTTTGAAAAAAAAAAATTAATGAGTAGAAATAGAGGCCAGACCCCCAATTGTCAGGCTCTATGCTACTAATCAAGTATAGACAGGCACTTGGTTGTGCTCTGAGTGATGGCAAGGATGATTTGGTGATGGGTTTTCTGTGATGGGACAAGGTAAAATGGTAATAAGACTTTCAGTCAGTGACTGATGCTTCTTCTCAACCTTGTACAGGGAGGGAAATCCAAGAAATTAATCAAATGGATTCTTCCTGCTGTTTAAAGATAGGGAATTGGTAAGTGTAACACTTACTTGGGGGAGTTTTCAAAGGGAACAGATAACAACTGGGACAAGAGTCACAGTACTGTTCAGGCTTGTGGTTGGTGTAATAATATGCCAAAGTAGACAGGGACAGTGTAAGAGATGGTGGACTATATAAACCTGGTCCAGTGGCAAAAACACTGAGCAAAGCTACTGTGTTGAATATTTATTGGTGGTAAATAAACAAGCTGGTATGACTATTCTGTATGGGTAAAACTCTGGGGGACAAACCAGAGGAATACAGGTCTTTAAATATTCTACAGGGCCTCAGAAGCGCTCAGTGTGGACACCAGGTGACCTCTGTATAGTTAGCAGATCATCTCAGTAGAATCTGGGGTTGCCTTGTGTAGTAACCAGGGCACTCATGAACACATGTATCACCTTATGGATGTTTGAGGGTCTATGAGGCATTTTAATAGAGTTCTTAGCAGTTCTGGGGCGCTTCCAGGTGTTCTAGTCATGTGATTTATCCTTAAGAAGATTGAGTTGATAATTTTAGATTCAATTAGCACATGATTTGAGCAAAGTAGTGGTAGGCTAAGTTTAATAATCATGTGGTAATTTTTCTAGAGCACATGTATCATTTTTCACTGGTTGTGAGCGCTTCCAGCACCCATTTACTTCATGTAAAATGTGGTTATGATTCAATATTAATTATTCACATGAATATTCAATTCATACTACATTTTTATGAGAAATGTAATTAATTAATTAATTGATCATTGCTCATTGAATATTATAATTAATCATAACACAACTCTTACAATGCAAGGTATACATTAATTCACTACTGTTGGTTAACATACTGATATTGTTACTATAAGTTAAATTGTCTTATGTTAATCTAAACTAAGGTTGAATACTATAAATAATCACCAGCATTATATTATTAATTCTAGAATAATACAATAAATAATTATTATTGTCATTATAATGGTTTGTATAAAAATAATAATAACAATTAATGAATATCATTGATTATACAAATATAATAGAATTATCTTTTGAATGATAAACAAGGTTTGGTAGCATTAATAATACATTAATTATATTCTGTTTCTATGATAATAGTGGATAAGAGATGTATGAATATCATTATGTGGTTATTTGGAATAATGCAACTACTTGGGTAATATCAGGTATGGTGATATTACCTCTGGGGTTGACAATTGCGGTTGGAGGGATTGAGCTCCAAAGGAATGATCAAATATCCCATTTAACAATTGCAGCTGACTCAGGTTGCATTTATTCAAATAGATTACATTTTTAATCACAAAATATAATGTCTTTGGTGACATTCCCATTTGGTGGTTCTATTTCATCTGGGGTATATGAGGAGACAGACTCCAAATCGTCAAGCCATAAATAGTGCATTTGAGTAATAACAGCAATTTAGATCAAGAAAAAAGCTCAGGGGAGTCGTCTTGACTGGGTGTGATCTTGCTTGAAGGGTGAAATATCTCACACATAGTGCCGATGCTTGTGAGGCGTTGGAGGCGCTCTTCATTGGTGTTGTAGATATCCCATCCAATGCGTCTTGGTCATAATCCATTTGTTTGGTAGCATCATCATGGTGATCTTTGAGCTTCATAGACGCCTCATCATATTGGAGTTGGTGTTGTATTTTGCTGAAGTGCAGGTGGTGAGTAATTTGCTGGCGTGTGGGAACCGCAATTGCCTTGCGAGCCTCAAATTCCACGCGGGTTCCCTTGAGAAGGAAAAAAATCACCTTGCCCACCTTCTTGGTGGGCTTGTCATCTTCCCACGCGGTCATCAGGGGGTAATGTTGACCACTTGATCCAATTCTATTGCATCCTTGAGCATAAAAAATAACTGAGGGTTTCCACATGACGAGTGGGTTCCAACGTGGCATTAGTAATCCATTTGTTCATTTTAGCACCAGATCAAACAATAACTGACCGGCTCTTCCATGCCGCATCTCTCAACACGTGCAGTTACATCAACACGTATTGTCAAAGATGCGCTCTGGTCAAGTGATTTCCATATTTCCTGTATAGTCCAACCAGATTGCGGGAAAAGTTGACTTGCCCAGTTATTGAAATAGCTTACGGCACATTTTTTTATTAGATCGCAGTATTGGCTTAATAGCCCATCCAGACAAACTGCCAACAAGCATGGATATTTGCTGAAAACTGCTTCGTATGCAGCCTCGTAGGTTTTGTTGAGATTATACGGATTGGTGTTGAGTATAATTTGGCGGTTTTTGTTGTACAGGGTGGCAAACATCCGCAAAAGGTCTAACAGGTCTTCATTGGTACACTCAAAGAGAGGTTGCATGGGTTGCGCAGGTATGTTGCGTCCACCGCTAGGTGCCGGTTTGGTGGAGGAGAGCTGCAAAATCTAGTGTTAAAACCCAGTAACATAGTATGAAAACTGTACTCACATCACATGGTTGGTTGGGTTGGTCAAGGGGTGCCACGGGTTCAGGTGATAAGCTGTGAAGGAATTCAATTGCCTTGGTCTCTAGCTTTTCCTGGGTGCTAAAGTCGAGCATGGTCGGGTTTTTTCCTTCCTCAAATGGTTTTGCGGGGAAATTTGGCTGCAGAAGAAGAATGGATGTGTGTGGTGTTTCAGCACCACACATGTGGGCATCCACAAAACCCGGAGCAGTCATGTTTTTTATTTGGTTATCCTGCGGACCAAGCCTGGTTTGTGGAAACAGGTTTCTGCAGCTCATAACACTGACCTTCATGTCTTGTCATCAGAGAATAAAATCATCCAATATGTGTCATGATTTCATAATTTTAAGACTTAAGCCAATGAAAACATCAAAATTATATACAACCACAAAAATGTGCTAATCTCGACTCAAGATTTCACTCCGCTGGAATCTCCATGGTCATCATCAGTATCAGTGTAATCGGAGAACTCCTCATCGTCCACACCCACATTGTCTTCGGGATCAGAAAGAGTTCTTCTTCATCAAATTGACCCCATGCGTCACATCCTGAAGTTACGCATGAAACCCATTCATCAGGGGTGATTTGTGGGCAAGATAATTCAAAAATAAGCTGAGTAAACTGGGGATTCCACAAAGAGGCTATATTGATGATGAATTCATCATCCTCTGTGTGTTTGACTTGCACCGTCTTGATTTCTGATGTGTGTCTTTCTAGTCTGGCAGGTCTTGAAAAAGTAACGGGGCATTCATGCTTATGGCAGTTGTGTTGGACATTAATGCATCCCACAATTGACTGATCCAAAGTGTACTGATGATCAGTTTAGGGCATTTCCTACACAATGGAAGGAGGCTGTCTGACCTTGGGGTGCACAACCGCATGATGAGATGTTTGGACCAATTGGTGCATTTGGTATAAATCATCAAGCCCTTGCAGCTCATATCCAATCACTTTAATGTAATAGTTACACCGGGAGGTCGAATGGGATCCCCACATGGATTCGATGCATCCAACCAGTTTCTGCCCATTCCTTTCTATCTGCAATTTGCTTGAAAAAAGATAAGCAATTGACAATATCTGAGAACAAGAACGGAAACTGACCACCAGGAAGACACCCTTATGCAATTGGTCTTTTGAGGTCAATTGCATCTTCAATACTTGCACCAAAGGGTTAATCCCGTTGGTTACAATCAGCTCTTGAGGTATTGACAGAATCTCACTATTGGGTATATTCCGCTTTAAGTCAATTGGAAAACATTCAGGGGGGTGAGGGTTGATTTTGGAGTCATTGTACCCCATTGACCTCTGGAGCATCTTATTATTGTTGAACACTTTTTACAATTGATGGGATCCCACATGCCAGTTTTAACTCTTTGGGTCAAACAAGAAAACACCTGAAATGATGTGCTTGAGATTAGAGTAATTGTCAAAGGTGATCGCGAGGTCCCTCCTGGGGGCCTGCCTGTTTGAGTGAATGCATGCTTGACGGAGAACACCATTATAAGATCCAATTTTCAGTGGAGAATAGCGAGGCCGGACAAAATATTTTGATGGAATCTGGAAGTTGGAGGAGAATATGCACTTTTGGTTTGTTGACCCATTGAGCACTAGGTGATCCCGCGGCGGAAACGTCGCGGGACCCCCTGAACTTGAACTCCCAGAAATTGAAAGCAATTGAGATTCATAACTTGTACTGGAGACATGAGACATGATGCTGTCAATGACAGGCCCGCGAAGGGGGATCCAAGAAAGGAACAGGAGGAAAAGTAAGGAAACATGAGGGAATTGACCTGCGAGTGAGCTCTAGAATCACGGAGTGAAGGAGTAACTCCATGTTAAGTTGATCAGTAATGCAAATGGCTAACTACATGATGGAGAGTATTTATAGAATATGTAATCCAAATGTTGTCACCATTATCTGTAAAGCCAGTATCTACGTTGCGCAAGTGTCACAGTTGTTGTGTTATTCCTGGGTTTGGGAGAAAGTAGGTCAGAGAGTGGTGCATGACCACCGATTGTGTCAAGAACGACATACCGTGTCTCGGGCATGAGCGCGGCGTATGACATCTAAGTTGACGAAGTTAGTGGTCTCAGGATCTCCACATGGGTCACCCAAGATTGAGATCCCAAGGCCGGGAATGTTTGTCGCGCGGGATAGTGCGACGTACAGTTGGCCATGGCCAAGACAGGCTGCGGTAAGTAGACCGAGACGCAAGAAAGCGATTGTCCCTGCGCTTTGTTGATGGTCAGAGCAAAGGCCACAGCTACTGGGAATTGGTATCGTGAAAATGCGACACTATACACCCGGTCTGGTTCGTGGATAAGCTTGATCTTCGGGATGAGAACGTCATCTCCGACGCAACTACCGGTTAGGATCCTACACCACAGCACATGATCGCTGATGCCGCGTATCAATAATCTCGTTCCGTTGCACAACCCCCGTTTCAAGTTAAGGTTGCGGAGCAAGATAACTGGAATCCCCACTTTCAGCTTGAGGCTCGAAAGGGGGAATCCAGGCAGAGTAAACGTGTTCAATACTTCTTCTGTTACTGCTTGATCTGAGTCGGCACTGTTGTCTTCCCCCGACATTTCGTCCACGGACTTCGATGTGTAGTAATGTCCGGGGTACTGGTTGCAGCATATCTCGTTGATGCGACTTACATCGGCGTTCAATGGTGCCAATATGAGTCTCTCGCTATAGTATGCTGCAAGAGACTCTAGATCGACTTGAGGCGAAAATGACTCAATCGAGTCGTAGGCACGCGTAATGGCGTTGGCTTGAACTCTGTCGGGGTCCGAATCCCTCATGATTGATCCAAATTCAAGAGGCACCTTCTTGGCAAAATCGACATGCCCAGATCGGATCCTATCCTCAGAAGCCAGGCGTAGAAAGCTTTAATTTGTTGGCTTGAATGATCGTCCGAGCCTTGAGCTAATCTCATATTCTGAGTCAGTTCGAATTTATAAACGTGTTCCCAAAGGGGGGAAGCAATCATGCACTCGGCACCTTGGTCGAATATCGAACCTCCTGGGACTACAGGCAGCGTCTGGCGGAAGTCACCGCCGAATATCACCAATTTCCCGGCAAAAGGTTGATTGTCTTCCAACAATTCCCTGAATGCCCTGTCAACAGCTTCGACGGCGTGGCGGCTCTGCATTGATATCTCATCCCATATCAAGACTCGAGCGGTTCACATTAAATCGGCCAATTTTGATCTCGGATTCCAATGGCATTGCGTAGAAGAGTGACATTCAGAGGTATCTTGAAGCGCGAGTGTGCTGTCATGCCATTGACTAACATTAGACTGGCGATCCCAGAAGATGCAACAGTGATGACGGGTATGTCGGAAGCTGAGAGGTAGTGGATGATTGTGTTCAGCAAGAACGTCTTGCCACATCCGCCCGGCCGTCGATATACATCATTCCAGTGTTGGATGATTGAGTCATATCAATGACCGTGTCTAATATCAGCACTTGTCTGTCGTTCAGCTTTTCACACATATCCAAGAACTTGCGTGCGTGGTCACGCGTCGACAATTCATGATCCCGAGAGTTTGCTGAGAATGAGGCCCAAAGGTCAGGGTCCGGGGATATTCCTTCTAGACCTACATCGGCGAAAGTCTTCCCATGCTCGGACAGGATGTTGTGGATCAAGAAGTAGCATAAGTCACGTATCTCTGCTGGAGTCGGATCCGGTCTCCTGTAGGAAGATCGCATCATGTTGGCCAAGTCATCGGAGAGATGGTCGAGAAACATGTTCAGAATGTGAAGAGGATCTGAGGGCGGGCTGTGTAGTAATAGCATGCAAAACATGAATCTGAGAGATGCGCCAGTCATCCATTGCGCAGCTTCAGTCATAGAATTGATGTAATGTCGATCAGAGACCAACAACCCAAGTGCGAGAGCGGCTTCGTGGAAAGTTGGGAAAATGGTGTTATCAACAACTTCTTAAGTCTTCGAAGCTCATGGGTCCTCTCCTGTTGAGCAGTAGAAGACGTAGGTAGTATCGTTCGCCTTCACTGATTGAAGCGAAGTAAACTTGGCCAATCATATCGGAAATACGCTTTCTAGGTATGAAAACCTTCTTTGGTTTCAGCCACCTGAAATATTTGGGTACTTCGTGGTATAGGAGTGATTGTGCCCGGATGCCAAGTCCCACTGGTGTTTCTTTTGTTTAGCCTGAAGAACTAAGTTAGGGTAGTACGTTCAGCTGAGCCAGTCTCCATTGCCTGTCGAAGACCGTCTTCGTCAATGTAGTAAACTGTATGCTCGCGATCAAGGTGCAAAGCTAGACGTTGTATTGCGGGTTCGCGCTCGCTGGTAGCAAATTGTAGCAATCGGTAAGCGGCTGGGCAATAAGAAAACCAATCAAGGTAAGACAGTCAGCTCGGAGCAGGTAAGAAGCAAAAGAAGAGCTTGCCTTCTGAGGGCCCTACATAACGGCCATTGATGAATTTCTCAGTTTCATCACCCTTGGTGAGCCGCATGGAAGAGCGATCAACACCCTTGCATATGTACTTGAATAGATATTTCAAGGCCTTGATTCCATATGGTATCTCTACGTTTATGTGGCAGTTGTAACGTAAAAGGAGATATTTGTTGTATGGGACGACGTGTCCGTTGTGGTAAGTTTTGTTGGCTTTGGTGAACGTCCGGCCATCATCACGTCTCCTGTATTGCGGATAAGCATCATCGACAATCGTAGTTTCAGCCACAAAAGGCTTGGGAAAATCCTCTTTGCACTTGCCATCTTTCCAGCAGTTACTTGTTGTGTTGCATGGACCGTGTAACATGCATGTCGTTACAATTGCGTGCAAGGTCGGTTCGGTGGATGGGTCAGGATTTCAGCCGTGACCAAGGCGTCAATTTCAGCCGCGGTTCTCAGAATAGAAGCTGGAGCCAAAATGAGGATTATATGAGCATGGGGCAAGCCCCGCTTTTGGAATTCAATTGTGTAGACCCAAGATGTTACCTCTCCAAGTCTTTTGTTTTTGACCAAGTCATTGATGAGAGAGGAGAGCTTTAGTCGGAATACTCGGGTGATCAAATCAGGCCGATTGCTGGCAGTTTGGTGGGGTTTCAGTTCCTGTTGAATTCTGGCCACCGTGGATTTGCCGTCATTGTAATGAACAATGA
Organism: Puccinia novopanici; assembly: GCA_004348175.1. Lineage (NCBI taxonomy): Eukaryota > Fungi > Basidiomycota > Pucciniomycetes > Pucciniales > Pucciniaceae > Puccinia > Puccinia novopanici. The sequence goes on from SMGU01008570.1 coordinate 12,499, forward strand.
TGGTTTCCCAAAATGGCGCACGCAGGCCATAGCATCCTGATAGAGTTGCAGCATGTTCCTGGTGATCTGGAGAACAATGACGGCAGTATGACACGTCGGCCCTGAATGTCTAGATCGTCTCGGAAAGATTCTTGGATACCTCTGTACACATCCGCTTGATCTTGGCTTGATTGAATCGGAAGTAGTTTAGACGTGAGCGTTCAACACAGAGGTATACATCTGTGAGGAATTCTTGAAGCAGGTTCTTGCCATTGAGGATGGCAGAGAACGTGTCCAACCTGTCGAAAATCATCGCTGCATACCATTCGCATTGAGAAATGCCAGCAGCTGGGGATGATCGGCAGTCAGGAACAGAATACACAGAAAGTTATGAAGAGAAACGCTAACCCCTGTCAGTCCGCTAGGCAGCCATGTATCCAACCTGTTTGCCATGTGGGAAACAGAGGGTATCGGAGTGGCAAATAGCCCCTGTAGTCGTCCGTGACGTGTAGCAAACCACCACCGACCGTTCGAGACAATGTCTCTGGGCCAATTTCATCAGGTTATCATCATGAATTATGATTCCAACTTCCAATGTACGCGGCACATTGTACACATTTTGATCAAGGTCGGGACGTATGTAATTTCGCAAGACGTAGTTTTATCTTGAGGAGATGAGACCTCTGAGCCGATCATTCTGAAGAAGCGCGCATATGTGTTGTGGTGTGTGAGGTATTGCTGTATCTGCAAGAGATTTCAGGTCTATGTCTGTTCTGGTTAGTCCGGCTCTCAGATTAGCCTCGTCAAGGTCGTTATTCCCAGTTACCCAGATTTGGGCAAACTTGGCTCCAGTGTTTTCAGGGGAAAGATTGGTCCCATGTCATGATACAGCGCTCCATTGACTCTGAAAGTGTAAATACCTCGCTGTCCTTGTACCGATCGATCCAACTTAGCGCCACATGATGCGAAGGAGACAGTGTTGTTTTATCCTCGAATATTTGCTTGAAATGCAGCTGCTCCTGTTCAAAAGAGGGCAGAGTTTGCAAAGAAAAATAATTTAATGAAGGTGATGATACATCGGAATCATGGAAATCCTCAGTGAAGTGGGCAGTCACCCTGGTCTGTACCGGTGAAGAGGGAGGTCAAGAACCCAGGGTAAGGAATCTCGTCATAATGCACTGGAAGACAATGTGTCCTTTCTTGCAGCATGAAGAGTATGAAGCAGAGGGGGCTCTCATATCTTTCTGAGTCCGTTTGCCCTTCCAGTGTAAAGCTCCACAACTGGCACAGGTCATCCATACGGCCTTGTTTTGAAGGGAATTCCCCTGGGAAATTCCGTGCAAGGTTGCTCATTGTTTGTCAGCCTTAGAGACAGCAAGCCTGTCCTAAAGGCTTCAATTGTGAATAAATATATTTATCATTTCATTTTTCTCTTAAATAAGATTTTTACTATTAAATATATATTTCATAAGAATGAATACACTCTTTCATCATATTCTCCTCATTTTTCTACCCATGCTCAATGCATGATGTGTAATATAGTTGTGATGAATGCCTGAAATAATCAAGGTTGAAAATAGAATGATTTTCTAGCTCAAATTGAATATATTCAATTAACTCTAATCCCACCGGTGGATAATCAGAGCCCAGTGAAAATCTCAACCTCAGGCCAGACATCAACCAGAACAGAACAGATCACTCACCAGAATCCAGAGGTCCCTTACTGCTAAGTCATTTTCCCACTGCACCCAGTGTCATCACACTTATCAGTAAGTCACCTCTCCTGCTAATCTTTCTCTTCTGTTTCATTCTCTCCTCTTTGGGTGGTTTGAACCACCCCCTGCTACTCATCTGCTTCTCTCCTTCTCTTCTTTCTTCATCCTGTTTTTCTGTGGTTTTTATCATTAAACAAACCACATAGGTTCCAGTTAAGAGCCTGGGTCAACTCCCTAAAAACCTAGACCTGGTCTTGATTCTTCATACCAGTGAACCTTCTGTTGAGTCATCCAAAGAGACCCTCTGTTGAGTCATCAGGAGGCTAGTGTTTACACAGCTTCTCCAGTCCTCATTAAGTTGAACTGTTGAGAATTCTTCATCACTCCTGTCCTCACTTCATCAGCTTAGAGATAAATCAGTA
>SMGU01008572.1:0-16679 GCA_004348175.1 Puccinia novopanici
AAAAAAAAAAAACAAGACACCACACGATGCTTTTGCGAGCACTCCCGGGCAGCCAGAGGCTTTGACACCACTGGGCACCTGCAGGGCTGGACCGTAGGAAAAAAGGCCCCTTCACGGAAGGTGGGGTTGTGGAGCGCCTCCCTCCAAGCTTGTCATCTGAAGGCACAGGTATAAAAAAGTGCACAAAGAACTTCCTGCACTGAGATACTCTCCAACTCATGTCCTCCCCAACTACAGTCAAAGACAAAAAAAAAAGGGGGAAGCTGGGTGGGAGAGATTCGTAGAAGTGTCAACACTATTTTCATTTGTTTACGACAAGATATGTTAGGTGTAATAGAAGCCAGTTGGAGACTACAGAAAAAAGGAAAGGCCATGCTGAACATCCATGAGTACAGCCAGATAAATATAAAAAAAAGAACAAGAAGGAGAAGGAAAATAAATGTACATTTGGTGAACACAAGAAGAAGAGAGAAACAACAGATATTGTTTTTTTGGTAGGGATTATTTCCTGCGTTGAGGAGTAGTGGAAGGAGGCTTGACGGAGGAGGCGAGTTTTTGCTCGGTGACCTGAGCGAGTTGGACGGCGGCATCAGCGAGTTCTTTTTTCAATTCCCGAGAAGCGGGGTGATTGGACGGGGGAGGTTTTGGGGCTTGGTTGGCAGCCGGAGTGTTGGTGGCGCGACGAGTGGTGGTGCGGTTGGGACTGGGCGACGTGGACTTGTGCAGCCATTGCATGAGACTGGTTCCCAGCATACTCGTCACAATCATCAGAAGCCATCCCGGCACTCTGTCCGTCAACATGTGCAGCCCCTGGAAGCCTTTCCCCATCATAGTCACCACCCACTCCCTGTGGAAAAAAAAAAAATACATTTAATACACGTCACCAGGCTTCTCTGGTCTGGAGGAACATCAAAATCTGGACCGCTTACCCTGAATTCCCTCGAGAAAAAGTCGAGTTCCATACGGCCTTATGCAGGTATCTCTCCTCACGTAGAAAGTCTCCTAGATGCTCGGCTTGTGGAGGCACTGCGCCCGTTTTGAAGAACCTGATCTCTTCCCCTCTTTTTGTGATCACGACTAAAATAGGACACCTGATAGTCAAGAAAGAACTAGTTTAAGCTTCCCCGTCGATTTTTTTTTTGGGGGGGAGGCTGATGACTCAACTTGAATATCAACCATTTCGTCAAGATGAAATCCGTGTTGGCCATGTAATCGATGCGAGCAAACCTGATGTGAGGCTTGAAGAGGAACTGATCGTCGGGGTCTTTCTGTGCCACCTCGGGTTCGTCTTCCCTTTGTCTAGGCGGGGGAGGATTGATGGCGAGGGAGGAGTTCGAGGCGAGTTTGTCGAACTGTTCGTCGAGCAGGATCGACGATCTGTCCGTTGCGACGCTGCATGACAGATACAACAGGCCGGCCAAGAAGTTCCGTGAGTCTTGCTGGCTGGTGGTGATCATGACGAGGCTTGGCGGGTTGAGACATACACGGAGATGACCCATACGGTATCCTGATCACTACCCCAGCCGGGCCGGATAGAATCAAGCTCGGATTCGATCACCTCTTGGTAGTTGTCATCCGTGATCGGCACCACGAAGGGATGAGGTGGACGAGGGGATATCTGGCCGAGAAGTTTGGCTACCAGTGTGTCGTTCCAGCCCGTCACTCTCTTGATCAGTCGTGCGGGCAGACCTGTGGGGGCAGTGATGGCAGGAGTATCAGGGGGGGTGGTTGGAGAGGGAGTAGTCGCTATAGGCTGCTGGTCTGCTTCTTGATCGAAATCGAAGATGATCTGTTGGTTCTGCTGGGCAGTGACAAGGGCGCAGAGGAGGATGAGACTGATGAGTGACCAGGATATTCTTCGGTGGATGTTCGATGCCATCATCGCAGTCGATTCTACGGTGTTGGTGGTTGTGCGCTGCAAGGGTTGCGAGGCCTGAATAATACCATGGCTATCACAAACAACCACTCCCTCTTTCAACCAGAACACCCAAACAAAGATAACGAACAAAACAGCGATAGGACATGAAACAGCTCATAGCCGTCGAGAGAACACGAAAAAGGAAATCAAGGAACATGAGACCTAGACACTTTCATCAGCATGATTATATCTAAAACTCAGAAAACCAAAGTGAACCAGAAAAATAACCTAAGAATCTTCCATTTTCCATACAACATTGCTGAATCTGGCTGTACAACAAGCTGGGGAATTGAACCCAACTACATTAATGTTACTACAAACTCATGATTTATCTCAGCCATGAGTTCCTGTCAGCCTTATCGGGTTTCAAAATTGAGTGCATACTTGCCTAACCGTTGGCAAGTCACTCTGCCCACAAAAAAACAAGCCACTTGAAGCTGCCAGAATTCATGGGAAGATGTGCCTCAACCTGGGTTCTGAGTCTTCTGCAATGGCAGCCAGTTCCCTTTGCAGCTGGATGCAAACAAGAGAAGGATATTTGCCCCCCCCCACAGAAGAGTACTATGAAAATAAATTGATTGTGGTACAATCAACTCATGAACAGTCTCTCTGCACATCCCCAACACATGATTGAAGAATGTGTGCTCTGCTACATGCTAACTTTCTTGCAGGCTTATGATTAATAACTTCTTTGCCTGTTGCAGAGCACCACGTCTGGGCCTAGCTAATCAAATTTAATGGTTGTCACAACAGATCCATGCCCACAAGAAGTGTGTGGATGTTCATCCACATCCAACTTGTGCCATACACATTAGTTGAGTAGCATAGAGGCAGAAAAAAATCAAAATACACATTTTTGAGCTCTATGGTGATTTTCAGCAGTCTCATCTACATATTCACCAGATGCATCAAAAAAAAAAAAAAACCATTTTTCCAAGTCTGGATTTTGGAAAAACAAGGTGTATTTATATACAGCTAAGACAACAAAGCTTGCGGTTGCCAGGTGGTAGTTTTTGCCAAAAAAAGAAAAAGGGAATTAAGCCACCTCCGACCTCAGCCACACATCCTGTAATACAGGAAAATCTTTGGCACAAAAGTGCTATCTTCTTTGTTTGGCATTTTCAGGTCTTGAGACCCACACCAAACAACTCCTGGGGCCGAAATGGCCCCATCTGCCTCACCACGCCTGATGGTACCTGCTGTTACCAAGGCTTGGCACTACCGGCCTGGGTGCTGGAGGCCCAGTCTGCGGCCTGTACATCCCGGCTGAACAGGAATGTGGCTTGGCTTTGGAGGGGCCTAAAGCCAAGTTTCTGACAAAAAGCCAGCGGCCCAAATCACAAGCTTTGTTGTCTTAGCTGTACAGTGCCTAGACAAAAGTTTTTGTCACAACACTTTTCATTCAACAAGTTCAACCACCACAGTTAAAATCACAATTTCTGGTCAAACAATCCAAAAAGAATTTCAAATAATGATTATGAAGAAATCTTTGAAAAAAAAAGTAAAATAAAATTTGTGAATTTTTTTAATTCTTTGCTGATTTTCAAAAATGTTTAATATGCATTTGAAGCACCTAGAAAACTCAGAGTACAGCCTGGAATGTGATAGGAATGGTAATAAATGAAAAAATTTTGAACCAAAATTGGAAATAAAATTTAGTGTCCATAGAAACAGGCCTGAAAATTGAATTAGATCTGATTTCAGTGCAAAATTTATTTTAATTCCAATTTTTGGCCCTATTTTGTTGGTCACTAAAATTGCCTTGCTATTTTGGTTCACAAATTTTTCATTTATTATAATTCTTATCACATTCCAGGCTGTACTCTCTGAGTTTTCTAGGCACTTAAAATGAATATTAAACATTTTTGAAAATCAGCAAAAAAATTAAAAAAATTCACAATTTTTTTTTTCCAAAAATTTTCTTCACAATCATTATTTGAAACTCTTTTTGGATTGATTCACCAGAAATTGTGATTTGAACTGTGGTGGTTGAACTTGTTGAATGAAAAGTGTTGTCACAAAAACTTTTGTCTAGGCACTGTACTATACACTCAAAGGATCATAGTATCTATCTACTTCTGAAAGCGATGTTATGCCCATCCAAGGAGCATGATTGACCATCTATTATGCAAAATTGGAAGACTTCCCATTGGTCCGGATTGCTTAATTTAGACACGCTAAATCCAACTTCTAAACTTTGTTTGGCTAAGGGAACTCATCTGTCATCATTTTCCATCACCAAACAAACTTTGGAATTTAGAATTATGTAGCCTGTATAAATTGAGCTTTCTGGGTGAAGGGAAGTCTTCCATTATTCAAAAAAAAAATTGAAATCATTTGTTTTCTCAACAACATGCACACATAACCACGTAATACATAAATAGCATGGTTCACATAGGGAATTTTTAGCAAATCTGTAACCACACATCAGCAAGCGTTCCCAGCCAAATTGGCTGGTGTGTTGGGTTATAGTTTGCTGATGTGCTGCTGATTTATGTCCTACATGAACTGTGCTAATGGATTTGTTTGAACATGTTTGCCACAGCTTCAGCCAGTGGCAGTTGTTCTCCACACTCAAAAGCTCACTCAAAAGCTCATTATTGTGTCAAAAAACCTTCAAATTTTGGATTTTCTCTGGTGCAAATCCCAGAGTCTAGTACACCCCCTTTGGGTACGAGCTTAACACCAGTCCCACCCTGCTGGGTTGCGCCGCAAGTGGCCAAGTTCCCGTGTCGCAAAATGTGTGACTGAGAACTCGTGTTGCGCATTGTGCCAGCCGGTTTCTTTCTTTCAAGGTCATCCCAAACTTTGAAATTGAACTACCACGCATCAGGAATTGCCATTTTACTTCCGTAGCTATTAGGAATTAAGGTATCTCACCCTATTTTATTACTCCTCCTACTCGGTGTCCCTTCAGCGGGAAAATTCAATACCAATTTGGTTCTTACTGTGCTTTTCTCATCACCGGTGGTATGCTGGCAACTGCCGGTACCAAGTTGCAAACATCCGATCCTAGGTGTCTGTTCCTACATGATTTTTCGTTACCCAGTGGTTAGGATCTTTCTTCGCGCTGCAACGCCAACTAGAACAACCAGTGTTACGCGAGATTGATCTGACTCCATTGGCTCATTACTAGGGATTACAGCCTATTTACTTAGGACGGCGCGACTTGCGAACGATTATAGAGAGAGCTATATCGTCATGTTATCTGGTTGGGATCTCCATTTACCGGCCAGCATTGTTGTCCCCCTTACATGGGAATGCTGGCAGAAAGTCGTTGTTAAATTAGCTCGCCATTAACCAACCAACTGCCTGGAGTCTTCATAAACTCTGAGGGTCATGATGGTCATTTCTTGAGAAAGAAGGGGCATGAAGAAGACGCATTAAAGAAAAAAAAAAAGAAGAGCGTCTGGACAAAGGAGTTAAGCATACATCGTGCCCGGTATTTACCATTGACGACGCGCTAGAGCATTTTGGTGATACCAGTACATGAATATCTTCTTCCTGATCCACAAAGGGATCCGATTCAAGTATTCAAAGGGGCAGATAGATCCACTCACCTTCGCAACTCGCTGGCATCATGATTAAAGGGGGGAAAGATTCACTCATCCTGAATGCCGGCAACGCATATTTTGACTCCATCAAGAACCACACTTCATCCACCCCAAGATTATTCTTGGTTACTATAAATCCATTATTTGGTTTCTTGTTGCAAAGATGATCGACAACTTTACACCAGTTATCAAGCTCCACCACGACAAGGAGAACGAGGCCGACGACAACGAAAAGCGTCGGGAATGTCGCGGTTGCAAGAAGAAGAAAGCAATTAGAGAGTTTTACCGGGGTCAATGGACAAGCGATCCCGAGCGGGGGACGTACCGCCGCACCTGCCGCGTGTGCCGAGGCTTGCTCCTGCGCCAGCCCCCTGTCGTTCAGGCGACAACAGCGGAGCTCGCATTGTCTGAGGAGAAAGACGGCTCGGCGCTCCTCGGCACCCTTAGCCGTCAGGTCTTCCGCGACCTCACAAACGATCCTTCGCGGCTCATCAGGGAGCGGATCTTTGAGAACCTCCGGTTCAGCTCTCTCTACGAGTACCATTGCGTCCAGCAATTTCCCTGCCCGCGTGAGCTCTCCTGCTTTTAATAAGTTGCAGTTTTTGTCCTTCTTTTCTTCTATGCAAACCAATCCCCATCAATAAAATATCATCAAATCACTTGCTCATTCGCTTCTGACCTTTGCCGTACAGACGATAGTGAAATTCTTGAGGCAGATCGACCGGCGCAAAAGGAAGACAACCCCAAGCACGACCTGCGGAATGAAAGGGAGGAACCGCCATGGCCCGAGCGACCGGCCTCATCGCATATCAACGGCTTGCCCACAAGTGGTGCACAACTTGGCGCCAGCGGCATGACCGGGAAACGGGAAAATCTCCTCAAATTCGAACAGCTGTCCGTGAAGCTGCGCTCGTCCACTTCCACCCTCGCCCCCCTGCAAGCCCCACCGGACTCTCAACGCCCCGGAAGCGATCCACGAGGCCTAGCTGCATCAGAGTCCTCCCCTCAGATCCCTCGGCGCTTACGCGTGAGGAGCGTCCCTTGAATTAGCTTTCCGTGTAGTATCAGCCTTCCATCACCACCAACTAGTGCTTAGGTCTCTCTCATTGCGATAATGCTCAATTTTTCCTAATGTAAAGAGATCGTAGCTTTCATCATACCTCACCCTAGCGGTGTCTTCAACGAAGTTAGGGAGCTTACTGATGATGATAACAAAATAACTCAAACACGTGTCTCGTGCCACGTTCTTCTTTTGTCTTGTCATTTGTTCTCATTGCGCCTTGAGGGAATATTGAGAGAAATTTTCTACAATTAACAATATTAAGAGTCAGTTTGTGTATACCCCGCAGTTTCTGCACTGGTAGTGGTATCTGTCAACCATAAAGACTGCCTGTTCAAAAGGGTTCAAATGTAAATAAAACATCTTGCTTGTGTTCCTTTTTCTCTGAATAGTGGGTTTTCTCATGAAAAGCAACATTAGTAAATATATTTCCCTCAATACATAAGACTTCCTTAATTTGTCTACCCATGTATGCTGCATTTGGGGTGGTGCAGTTGTGTTTTGATCCCGACATTTTCAAGAATGAAGTTAAAGTGAATTTTCAACTTTAATTACCAAACTCTATAATGCCAATTTGAAGTTCTCCAAACTTGGGAAGCTGGCACCAGGGGAGAATTTCCAGCAACTGCCTGTTGGGTGTAATTGCAGATCTCATTCCATAGGTTTGGTTTGAAGTGTGTTCAATGTTGGTTGCATCTAACCCATGTTTCTGAATAGAAAATAAGCTGAATCAATCCCAAATTACTGCATGTATATTGTGTATGATGCATGTGACATAGTGGAGACAGACCATCTAAGAGAGATGCAGATGCTAATCAATTGGGTTAGTGTTTAGTGAGGAAGAACATGTGGAACCTTGCTCATATCATTCTTTTTGGGTTTGCACTTGTACCTAATTCCTCACATAAAGCTTGCATTTCCTTTTATCTTCTTTCCTCACTCATCTTTGTTGTCTCTCTTCTGCATCACCTCAATAGGTGAATAGTTTGTCCCTTTCTTTCAGTCCTTGCCCTCCTGCTCACTGCAGTCCTCTGGCGTTTCTCAGGCAACTAGTTTGTACCCTTCTTTCAGTCCTTGCACCCATCTCTTGCTCACTGCAGTCCTCTGGCCTTTATCAATCCATCAACAACATGTGCTGAACTCTTGTCCATGTCTTGCTGAAGTTGGCCATATCACTGAGCTGGTCCTAACCTTCTCCTGAGTAGTATATCCACATGTTTCTCAATGGGTCTTTCATTCTTCTGCAAGCCACTTGGATCCCATATCTTGTGTCCATGGTTTGTCAGATCATTCACTGTGGGACTGCATACACATTCAAGATGCACACTATCAGTCTGGAAAGAACTATCAAGGGTAAAAAAAAGAGAGAGATGTTAACACAAAGAAACAGGTTGGATACAAAAAGAGAGGGAAAAATATCAGAGAAGATAAAAGCTAAAAAACAATGAAGACAACAATAAGATGGTGTACACCAAATAATGACCATGAATAAACAACAACAACAGCAACATGGTGCTCTTCTTGAGATCTTGTGGTTCAAATGAGAAGAAAGAGGAAACCAGAGAGATAGTTTCAAAAAAAAAAAAGGAACATCATTCAGTAATTCTAAAAAAACATACGCTTAAGAAATGCAAAAATGAATTGGTAAGGCCATAAGAGGCAAGTCAATGCGTCAGAAGAAGGAGAGAAATATGGAGAAGTAAGGTCAGGAAAAGGACAAGCCGAGTTTCTGGAGATGACTATGGATATTCAACGTGTTGAGAGAATAGATGGATTGTGAGGCCCACAAAGGCCCGAAAACGAGGAGGACGGATCATAGATACTAAAGAAGAGGGCATAGCCAGACAAGGCGATGAATCAAGCTGATTAAAATCGGGTTCACCAGGGTTTTTTTTTTTAGGAAAAAAGATAAAGCAGAAAAGAGCTTACAGGCACAGAGCTGAAATCCATTTGTGGGAACTCATCCTCATCACCAGGTGTTTCATCATCCGGATTCTCACGCTTATCGGTAGATTGATCGTAGCTGGAATGGCTGGAGTGAGTTGACCGGCCTTGATAGCGACTCTTCCTCAAGCTTTCGAGCAAGCTAGCTTCTTCGACGCTCCCGGGTAAAGAGCCGGGCATGGAGTCACTGCGCAAACGAGCTGGTACCTGCATTCGCTCATCATCATCTGAACCACTCCCAAGGGCATTGTCATTGACATCCTCCGCTTGCTCAGTTAGGCTCTCCTGGTTCTTAAGAGAGCTGGCTGGAATGCCGGTCAGTTTGCTGGACGAGCCGGTCAGGAAGCTAGCCCTTGAGGATCCTGCGCCGCTCGTAGAGGTCGTCGAGGAGCCAGTTAAATCCACCTTTGAACTCTTGCGTCCCAAGCTGAGGCTGCTTAGCCTGAATGTCAAGCGGCTCGTAGGCACCGATGTTTCTCCACTGCGCGCACTCAGTGTCGGGCTGACGGGCATCAGATTGCCATTCTGAGGAGAGAGGAGCTCGTCCAAGTCGACTCCTATAATCGATAGTGCATCGTAATCCGTCGCGACCGATCGCCAGTAGTTGAAGTCTGAGTATTCAGGAGTCGCCGGATTTCGATTGACCGGCGGGAACATTTGATCGACCAGATCGGTCATGTGGATATACGATGACTTATAGCCCGTCAGCTCCAACAGCTCCATCTTGACTTCCCCGTTCGAGTCAATAGTAAAAATCCTCGACGATGGAACATCAACTGCGCGATAAGAGAGTGCATCTGTTATTCGATTCCCAAAGCCGGCGTAAAATGGACTTCGGCTTTGTCCAAACAACCTCTTGATATCACGTAGACATGCCATCTTGAAGACTTCAGGCTTTCGCATAATTACCTCTCTAGGAGTAGGACAGAAGTGACAGGAGTAAAATCAGTGTGGCTGCTGACTATGTTGAATCGAGAGGGAACAATCATGTTAAGATAACAGACCGATGCAGACTTGTCATGAGGCGATCAGGGCTCATGATTACTGGACCCTCCGGTAAGACAAACCCCATCTGATTGATACCTTTCAGATATTCTCGGGTGGTATTAGCCTGTCCTATTGCCCTAGAGGTGAGATACATCAGTTTATATCCATTCCTGGCAATGTCGGTATAAAGTTTTGCCACTCCAGCATGCGTCCAGTCCCGGCCGATCATGTTGAAAACGTGCCCGAGTGCATCAGATTTGGTGATCGTCCCATCAATATCTGAAATGCAAATTTTGTAATCTGCTTCCCAGAGGAAAATTCGCGAGGTGCAGACCGCATAGCCAGAGTAAGAGGATCGGACGGAAAACGAGACCTGATTAATTCCCTTCTTGAGCCGAAGTTGTTTCTGGGAGTGTAGAATGACATTGTGTCAGCGTCGCAAACAAAGAAAATCCCTCTTGATAAGACGAGTGGAAGGGGAAATGTAGCCAGGGAACTAATGGTTGATAAAGAAATGGAAAAGCCTTATTAAGTGCTACAGCTCACAAGTTGATCAGACGTTAGTCTTAAAGTTTTTGCGTACGTTTTGTGGGTGGTAGTGGTCAATCCACTGGATTGGTTTTCATTTATTGAAGCATCATTCGGGGTATTATCGGGCATTCGAGTGGAACTGCTAGGCTTTTGCTAGTAGAGATTACCATGAGTGTTGTATCAAAATGGCCTACAGCATGTCGTAACTTACGACTGACTCGTCTCCCGTTGGACCAGTCTTCTCATCCGAGACGTATTCACCGTAGGTGGTTCCTGAAAGGGACCGGGGGGAGTCGGGCGGTGAGGTCGCCGGCGAGAGTTTGATGTTGGCTGCTTCGCCTGTACCCGGGGACCCAGCTGGTTTATCTTGACTCCATGCATCCGCCGAAGTTGCTGACGATAGTCTTTGGTGGTTAGGACCAGTGGCAGTAAGGCGATCTGTCTTGTACCACCACCTAGTCCATGGTCTTGTATAGTTGGTTGAAGGTTGAGGCGACGAGCTATCGGTGTTGACCGAATCAACCGATTCTATTCGATTAGATGCATGTATTTCTGATTTTGAGTCATTGTGAAAACCTGTGGAATTTCCATTTGTAGCAGTATCGCTCCGTGAGACACTGCGGACGACTTTGCTGAGCTGGGATTGACTTAGATTGATGATTGATTTCCGGCAGATACCAAGCGAAGTCAATGCTGTACTGGCGTTTTCCCATGTCAAGGTAAATTTCTCGTTGTATCTCACTATGAAGTTCGTTTCATCATCAAGTAAGTCTTTTCTCAGAGCACCTTCAACGGCAGGTTCAGACTTGAGACCGAAAAAATCTTCAAATGTCAAGCGGTTCTCTTTGAACTTTTGGTGATTATAATGTCTGGATCCACGACGCTGACCGGATAAACCAGTCGAGTTGTGATCATCATGAGAAATCGTGAATAAAGAAATTTCAAATACGTGCCATGTTCCATTTGATTGAATTTTGAACCGATCAAAGCCTCTAAATCCGTTCTTGTCTTCGACGTATTCAACTATGATTAATCCTTCGCAGTCATTTTCAGTATTGGAAGTTGGCTCCCCAGACTCTTGCTGGTTTTCTACAACATGAACAATCACATTCTCATTTGTTTCGAGCTGAGGGTGGGACCCAGAAGCTCCAAAGTAGCACCGATTGATGGTCTCTGAGCATCGCAGGAGGGCGGTTGTGAACTCCATGACCAGATTTTCCTGAAGGTCTATTATAGATTCTTCAGAGAAGTTCTGTCTGCCATCTGTGCCGGATGGATTAAAATTATCGTCCTGAGCGGATGGATTCAAGGTTGGGTCACTGGCATTTCTGTCTCCATCGTGGGGTGCTTCGTGTGTCATTTTGTAGCCGTCCATGTCTAGCATGAGATCAGTCGCTGAGAGGCTTGAAGTAGTGAGCGGTGCCAAATCTTCGGGCCTATCAGTGAGAGGTGCTGACAAGCTGGTGATTGAATTTGACCGTCTAAGCTTCAAAGATTGTCTAGCTTTCCCCGCTGATCCGGAATCGCCTTGAGGTTCTGAAGATTCGCCCTCCAGGTCATGTTTTAAAGAGGTTGCCAGCTCGCCTGTCTGAAGCCAAGAATTTTCATCTGAAGTCAAACCCGGCCGGTCAGATGGTTTTGTCTCGCGAGATTCTGCTTCTCCAGTCGTGTCATCAGTTAAAGGTTGGGGTGAACTTGAGCTCTGCTGAGTGTCAATTTCCGTAGAAGGGGGATCGGATTGACCCTTTCGAGGGGTGTCTTTGTTTGAATTCCTTTTAGCTTGGTTTGATTTCAATTGCGGTTCGCCCAAATCAGCAAAATCTGGGATTGTCTCTAACCCTTGATGGTTAGGCGAATCATGGGCACTACTCGAAGGTGCGTGGGCAGATTTCAGTACGGGTGAGACTAATGGTGAAGTCTGGAGATCATCAGGAAGATCTTCAACGTCCGTCTCAAAAACAAAGAACGCTTCGCCAGTGTCGCCAATCTTCATGCTAAATGGTGCTGGCTCGCCATTGATAAGAATCCTGACCTACTCAGACAAAGTTTGATTTGAGTTTGGCTACAATACAGAGGAAATGGCTGGTAATATTGAAGTTGGCTGACCTTCCGCTCAACTGGCCTGAGGACGCTGAGCTTTCCAAATCGGACATGCCACGGACTACAAGCTAGGTCTATGAGGTCATCGGGCGATGAATCTTCTTTGAGCTCCTGCTTCTCCTGCGGTGGTTGGCGTCTATTTTCGACGACTATCACGTCAATAGCGCCAGATAGTGTTGCTGGATTGATTTCTTTGTAATATTGGCCTACTGAACTGATTGCTCGACCAATCCACGACATTTTACGTTTCCGAGTCGGTTTGGGATAGTAGCTGTCTGCTAGCAAAATGTAAACAGATGTTATTAATGAATCAAAGAAACCATATTAGCGCTCATGCTGGATAGACGATCCATTCACCTCCTGGTTATGTCTTGAGAGAAAAGCTAATCGGAAGGTTTGCGATGAAATCGGCCCAAGTCAAGTGGAAATGGCGAAGGTCGACAGACTCCAACCCAGCCCGACGAAACAGGCCAATACCAAGTTTGGGGGTAGCATGCACAGCACACGCCTAGATTACGTAATGATCTCAGCTGGTCTGCCAGTCAAAAAAAAACATGTATGGTGACACAACTCCTCGATAATAATCGCTTAAAGGTTTTTTTTTGCTGGCTGAAAAGAAAAGCTGGAGTAAGTTAAGGTCCCTGAAAGTGTGTTGCTCAGTTCTACATCATGAAGTCGTTGTTGTTACAGGATTATGTTCTTATTCTTCATCACATATTTTCTATGTTTTTATCACATTTCCATACTTTTATTATGTTTTGCCTTTCTCACCAACCCAAATAATACATATTTGTAAATACTATAAATAGCTTTGAATTCATGAAATATATTTTTGCCTTTGGGGGAGTTTTCCTATTTCTCAATTCTTCATCTTCAGTTGTTTTTTGGGTGGAAAATGAGCAGGAAATTGAACGTGGGCAGTAGAATACTAGGGAATACTTCTCCATGTTTTCCATAAAATCCCAGAGCTATATCACCACGAACTTAACACAAGTCCCTCCCATGCGGGAGGGGGCCCGAAGGGCCCGCCGACCGCAGGGAGGGACTTGGGGGAAAGCGGCTGTATTTGGCATGAGAGCCTGGGCTGATTTGTGCGCATTTGGCAGGGCAATGTTTTCATCCCCAAATTTCAACCCTTTCCCCCCATGTGTTTCCATCGCCCTTGGTGCCAATGGAAGCTCCTGCTTCTCTTCTTCGATTTGATGCCGAGTTGTGCTCACTGGTGAAAATTCATGACCTCCAGCGCAAATCTAAGTTGGACATTTTTTCCTAACAGCTTCCCATCGTGTCAGCCTCCTTTCCTGTATGCTCAGTCTTCTCTGCAATTCTTAGGATCTTCTCTGTACCTTTTCACAGGACCGAGGAGCTGTACTGGATCTTGTGTCCCTGTACACTGTGCCTCAGGTGTTTTTTATGGCCTTCTCAAGGAAAATCATCCTGGTTTTGTGAGGGTATCTCTCAATTTGGGGCCGCTAGATTTGGTAGGACGACGCGCACTGATGTGGCCTACCCCCTTGCCCAGAAGGCGAGTTTTTTGGTGGGAGGGGCTTCTCTCAGCAGAGGAAATAGTGAAATTTACCTGCAATACAGGCATCTGAAGCCCAGGTGCTCATGCTGAAAATCCACTTTTAGCCATAGGCCTCTCTGTGAGACACAGAGAGGCCTAGTTAAGCTTGATATCACCAGGGGACCATTCTTGGCACCTGCATAGCAAGTGCCATAAAAAGTACAAAGGGTCCCTTTGTACTTTTTATGGCACTTGCTATGCAGGTTCCAAGAATGGTCTCCTGGTGCATGTAGAAATGGAAATTTACCCATAGGCACATGAACTTGGAAATCAGCATAGCTAATTCTAAAATTTACCCATACATTCTGCCAACCAATTACTCCCCAAATATTTGAGCCACACTGAAAAATATCCTTGTATATATCTAATCCAGCCACTTCTACACAATTCAGGAGGCCTCCTTCTCCCTGAAAACATGGTTTAAAAACTGAACCTCCAGCACCCCTGATGGCAGCCTCCAGCCTCAAGTGCATAGCAGTGTTGGAGCCAGCAAAAAAAATGAACTTTATTACTAAGTATTTAAGACAAGTACAATAGCCACCAAAATGTCCAAATCCACCTAATGAATTTTAGGGGCTGGTTAAGTGACACCTGTCTTTTAGTCAAGCAACCTCCAAATATATGTTGCTCAACACTATGGGCTGAATTTTAAGTTCAGCCCATGCCTTCCTTGACTCAGACCCCAATTTTCACCACCAACTAGCATGGACACATGACAAACAGACACACCACAGCACACCTCACACCATGCTACAATACAATACACACACAAAAGAAAGACCACAAAACTCTTTACAGACCAAGCAGGAGACAATTCACCTAGAACTCCTGCAACTGACACAAGAAATCACCAAAAAAAATAATGAAGAAGCTCAAAATCAACAAAAAAAAACCAAACAGCTCTGGAAATGAAGATGATGAGGCTGGAAAGGAAAATTAAATGGAAATTGGAAAGGAAAAAAAAATGAAATTGAACAGAAGCATGTGGCTTCATCATCTTGATGTTTCATCTTTGGGGTTAATAGGAAGAATCCACCAAGCCAAAAGTGATGGGAAGATATGTCAGGTGAAATGAAGTAACACAGGTCTTCCCAATCAATTTATAATAAGTTGTTGAGGGTGGAGTATATTATACTAAGATAATAATAAAGGAAAAGGCCAGTAATCCTAATTATAAGAGAAGGGAAATGCCTTTGTAGCTTATAGCTTACCTATACTAAATAATAACTGAGGAGGAATGGTCCAAATAGGGGGAAGAGGCACTCTTTAAATATTGTGAGGCCCTCCCTTGGTCCCACTAGATTATCTGCTCTATTCAGGGCCTTGAAGCGGCCACAGGGAGCTAATTTCAACCATGCCAAGGCTATTGGGTAAATCCTCCCTTTTGGTATTTCAGAAGATACCATTTTCCATGCCATATTTTCATGGTTATCATGTAGGCTGTGTAAACAGTATTTCAGAATGGCTTTCACAGGTCTGGAAGTGAACTGGATGCCAAGTAAATGATCATTCCATGTGATTAATCTCTATTCTTTTCATACATTTTGTGAAAATAACAGAATTAAGCTCAAACATGTGAATCTTGGATTTTCATAATTTTAATTTTAATTCTAAATGCATAAATGGTTGAATACTCTTTTTCTATGAATATCAAAAATAAATATCAATATATTGAAAGTCCATAATTGTGTGATGTGTTTGAGTGGTAATTGAACTCATCTCATATGTGAGTCAATGATAATTCCAAAAGACCAAGTCTTAACAACTATACTATCTGGCAATTGTATGATGGGGGAACAATAATTTAAAAATATATATTAATTTTGCTGCTCACAAAAATTAATTTATAATATTAATTTCTTAGTGGCTGACAAGTTTAGTCATACACCTGTTAGTATAGAGTAATTTTTACTTTTATTTACTCTCAGCACAGTGATATTACTTGGCATATCCATTGGATTCCCCAATTTTCATACACATAGCTGACAGTGCTTCTGGGTGTGTGCATGGGGAGTGTGGTGTTAGAAGGAGTTGGGGGGACTTAAAAAAGGGAATGCAAGTAGGATGGGGAGGCTGAGTTATCAGGGGATCTTGGGGATGAAAAGATATAGTCTGTCAGCCTTAGAGATACTCCAGAGTATCCAAAAGCCTGCATATCTGTAATAATAGTGTTTTATCTCATTTAATATTGATAAAGCCTTGAATATTATTTTAGAAATGGATTTCTCATGTAATTTTACCTAGGGTCACCCACTGGGCCTACCCCAAAATTCCTACTCCTTCTGGTACTTTGTCACAACTCAAAGTACCATAAGAAGTACTAAGACTAATCATTGCTGTGGACTGTGTAGTAAATAGGTACATAACTTAGTCAAATATAATATGTACATAAAAATAATGTAATATGTACATAAAAATAATGTAATATGTACATAAAAGTAATGTAATATGTACATAAAAATAATGTAATATGTACATAAAAATAATGTAATATGTACATAAATAAGAAATGAATACAGTTCAAATCTTATTTAAACAATGAGAGAGGAGATTTAGACGGATTTCAATTATAATACCATCCCAATTGTATACAAGTAGATTGTAGTACAATTTCAATAGTAATATAATTGAGATTAGAGCAACCTGAGAAAGCTCCACATGAAAAGTCTGTGAGAACTTATTCCAATTAATTTCATGCTATTCAATTAGTTGACACATGATGTTATTGGTTATAACAATGCATCATGATACCATGGGGACATAGAATGAATTGAAGCACTCAAATGAACTATGATGGTGCAAGATGACACCATTATGGCATCATTTGATGTGAGAATGGTGCAAGACACCTTAATTCCTTCCTGTAGCTTCCTGGGAGACTTTTAGAATATAAAAGGTGGCCTTCTTTGGCCTTGAGATGGACTCTCAGTGATTCACCCTAGCATACAATAGTAAGTGCTGTGAATTCCCTCCTCCTACTTTTACAGTAGTCTTTCCATCTCCCCATCACCCTACCTT
>SMGU01008574.1:0-19746 GCA_004348175.1 Puccinia novopanici
TCTCAACGTCCCAGGGGTCGTGCAACCAATTTTTGGGGGTCACATGTTGAACCCCCTGATTTTTTTGTCCTATGTACAATTTCTCAAGATGTACATCTGATCATTAAAATTTATTTCATAACGAAATGTTAATATTCAAAACCATAAAATGATGTTTGACAGACATGCATGGAATCCAGGCATAGAGGCACTGGAAGTGGATTGTCTTATTAATATTTTTGCACATGGGACTCTGGAGAGGAATATACACCAGGTATTTCTGGGCCGAAAACCCCACGGCTCATGTGGTAGGTTGTGCACTGGCAGTGACAAGCAAGCCACACCCCCACTGAACCACGCCAAAACAAAATATTATTCCTGTGATGCATGTATGCCCAATGTTGGCATTGTTCTGGAAGGAGGGAGGGATGTGGCTCAACCATGTTGTGTTGTTTTCAGTCTGACTCTCTGAGTAGTTTGCAGGCTGGGACGGCTTGCCCAAGGGCGCAAGAGGCGAGCCATGGGGAGCCGTAGCCGCGACCAGATGACCCAGCTGATTGCCATTGAGCATTTGAGACAGTGGTGAGAGGATGCAGCCTCTTTCTGGTTACATAATAGGGGGGGGGCTCCTGAGGGGCACAGGGGCTGTGCGGAGAGGCTCGGCCCAAGGTGAGAGGGTCCGGTCGGCCTTACACAACCCCCACCGGCACAGTTCACTCGTCCGCATTTCTTGTCCGGTGAGTCCCTCCCTCCTCTTCGCTCTGCAAGCCTGCACCACCTCACGGACGGCCTCTCTCTCTCTCCCTCTGCAGAACCCACATCTCAGCCCCCCAGTCCACCCCTCCATATCATGTCGAACCCCTCGGACGTCGCCACCCAGGTCTGTCCTCCCCTTGCGCCCTCTCCTGTCGCTCGCTTTTCCCGCTCATCTCTCTCTGCTCTCTCCTCTGCCCCACTCTCCCCCATGGCCCTCAGTTTGTTCAGTTCTAGTACGTCGCTTCTTTCCTCTTCCTCACACCCCCGTCCGGGACGGGACTTGACATGTCGGACACCTGTGTTGATCTCGATGACCACGGGATGATTAGCTATGAGAAATTGTGGGTGATTTTTGCGCGATCAATGTCGCCTTGGCACGCACTGATTGATGGGCTGGATTGAACGGGCAGTGACTCGGACCGGAGCCAACTGGCGCCCCTCTACGTGAGCGTCCCACCGGCGATGTGATGACTGATTGGAAAGAAGGCTGACGGTTCAGGGATGTGTGTTTTCCGGGTGTGAGAGAGCAGCGGGACCATTCGATGCTGACCTTCGAGGCGAACCCGTACATGGGGACGGCGAACATCGTCAAGAAGCTGCAGGAGCTGCCGTTTGCGAAGGTGACGCACCAGGTGCACACGCTCGATGCCCAGCCCTCCAACGCCTCGAACCCCAGCATCATGGTCCTCGTCACCGGCGCCCTCCAGGTCCGTTCTTTTCTTAGTCTCCCTTTCCTTCCCATCCCCCTGGTCGTGTTTTCATCTTGATCATGGCCTGCTTAGATCGACGGCGAAGAGAACCCTCTCAGGTTCTCCCAGGCCTTCCATCTCGTCCAGGAAAACGGTACCTACTTTGTCCTCAACGACGTCTTCCGTCTCGTATTAGTCAGTCCGCCACCTGCTTTGGGGGTTTTTTTACCAGCTCTATACTGACCTCTTCGACACTCTTTTGTATGCGTCCGGGTCCCTCTGTCACTTGTGTGCAGGGCTAGCCCGAGACCCAAGTAGCCAAGACGATGCGCGGGACAACTGTGCCGTGTGACCTACGTGAATGATTGAAGGAATGCTTTTTTTGACACCATTTTAAAACAAGAAAGAAAAAAAAAAAGTACACACAAGTCCCGATGTGTCGACCAGATTCAGTGGGTCTTGCAGATCTAGCCACGCGCCGGCTTGTCCAACCGCGGCGCCCGCCATGATCTGTATCTCTGCGGCCAGCTCTGCTGAATGCGGCGAGGGCGCATGATCAGCGGAATGCATGAGTGGACGACCGGCGCCAGACAGGGCACCGTTCGGGGTGTTATAAGAGAGATGGGCAGTGCGGTCTCGTCGTGATCATACACGGGGGAGCCCAGAGCACCTGCAGAAGTGGGACTGGGGGGGACGTTGCACACGGGTGAGCCCGCGCAATCTGGTCTGCAGGCTAGTGCGGTTGCTTTCTGCCTCTTTTTTGGGGCACTCTGGCACACACACGCAGGGTCGCGCCTCTTTCTCTGGGACGAGGGTGCGGGAAAGGAGGGGGGGTCTCATCTTGCATGGGCCAGAGAGAGCGGGCCTCACCCCCACCCATCTTAACATGGTGCGTGTATGGTTCTGGTGTTTCTGTGTGCACACACACACGCGAGAAGGGGGGAGCGCGCAAGAGGAGAGCTATGTACAACATGAGAGGAGGTGGTGCCGTGCCCCGCGGGCTCAAGCGGGGCGTCTGTGAAACGAGAGGGGGCTGCCTGAAAAGAAGGGACGTTTGGGGGACGCGAGCTGGGCGCGTAGTTTGCGGAGAAGAGGGGCTCCCGGGCGGGGTGGATCGGGCGTGGATGGACAGTGTTCTTCTTCATCGTCAGAGGAGAAAGAAGAAGAAGAGGAAGAAGAAAAAGAAGAGGAGGAGAAGGGGACGGAAGGGGAGAGGCGAGGCGTGCTAGGAGGGACGGCAGGACGGCGACGCGGGAGGGAAGGCGGCGGACGACACAGGCGGCCGGGCGGGACCTCGAACACCCGCCAATAGTCCGCGCCCGTCCCGTCTCCCTGTCCCTGTCCGTGTCCCTGTTGCTGCCGCTCCGCGGCGTCCGGCGACACCTCGAACACGGACTGCCACTTCGCCCCGCCTTCATTCCCACTCGGCTCGCGGCGCCGCGCCTCGGCTAACAGCCGTGCGCCCTCGTCGAACTGGCCCTAAAAACATGCAGCACATACCCGTCCAACCAGAACATTTAAAAGCATGGCTTCAGCCGATTCTCGTCTCTCTCTCTGCCTCCCCCTTTCCCGACCCAAGCTTCCGCGAGCGGTGGCTTACCATGTGTATCTGGCTCATCGCCGCGTTCAACATCACCGCGCTCGCGCACAGTCTATAATCCAGGCCGACGGGACGGTAGTCCAGGACGGTTCGGCCGTGCAATGCCTATCCACAACAAAGGTAAGAACGCGATGTTAAGGGAAGACTCTTCTTCTCGGATATACTTCCAAAAAAAAAAAAAAAAAAAAAAAAAAAAAAAAGAAAAGGCGGGTATGTACATGGAAAGCCAGCGAGAAGTCCTGAAACGCCAGGCCGTATTCCTCCAGTCGGAAGCGCACCACGCCGCGTTGGAAGGCGACGAGCGGGAGCAGCAGGGACCTGGAGCTGGAGCTGGAGCTGGCGACGACGGCTTCGTCCAGACAGCCGAGCGCGGCCTGCGGATCGGCCAGATGCATGTGGATCATGGCTTTGTTAAAGCTGATCGTGGGCCACCGTGGAAGCATCTATACATGTCCGCACGATCAGCTTCTTCTTCTCTCTCTCTCCTCCTCACCGCCATCTCGGATACTTGCCTCCAACACGTACAACGCCCGGTCTCCGTCCCCGCTCGCCATGTATCCAAGCCCCCGCTCCCAACGCCGATACACATGGTCTTGCTCGCCTTCCTGCGAACCCATTCTTCGAGTCTTCTTGATCACACTCAGGATCAGGGTTGCAAGCGCGCGCTCTCTCTTTCTTGCTGTGTGGGCTCTGCTGGATGAGGAGGAGGAGTGTCTTGTGAGGACCGTTCGATTTTTTGGGTGCAGGACTCTGCGGTATTTATGCATCACATGATGGCGGCGCAAAATGGGGACGGGGTTCTGTCTGGGGAGTTGTACACGTGTCCAGCATGGATTCGAGGATGCAGCAGGAGCAGGAGGAGATATTGGAGGTGGATGAGGAGGCGGCGAGGAGGGCAGACATGTGATCACCCACACTTAAATACATAAGAAATACGTGGTAGGTTTGGACGCACAAGCAAGCACGAAGAAGAAAGCACGAGACGGGATCGCACGGGGGAAAGTTATCCGAGACTGGAAGGGAGGGGGGCCGGTGTTGATCAGCGTCGGACGGGGCGGTGGGGCCCGCCAGACTCCCCGCTGAGCACTGCTGCTGCTGCTGCTGCAAGCCTGCATGACACAACAAGCTATAGTGGGGCGCCGATATAATTTGGGGTGCTCTCGTCGACAGTCCAGACCTGTGCTGTCATTCGCCTCAGCTTCACACCCCCCCCGATTCCTTGGTCTCCATGTGCGCACGCCCGGCTCCTCGGGCCGGCAAGAAGATATATCGTTTGAATTAGAAAACGTGGAATATAATCAAGTTTTATGTCACTCTTTCTTTTCATGAACCAATGAACCATGGGCCATGGCGATTGAGTTTCTTGCACATGGTGCCCGGTTTATCCGGATCGTCGCCGCAGACCTCTCTCCCCGATGCACCCGAGAGGGGGTCCGGGTGGTTGCTGCGGATAAGATGGGGCTACAATAGGGTTTACACCGGATAGGGTAACCATTTCCGGACAGTTCACAGGATAGCACTGTCCCCGCCAAAAGAAAAACTAGACGCTTTGGAATTCTTCCATGACTTGATCACCACGATGGATTCAACCGAAGATGAGATTCTGGTCAAGTAAGTCCAAATCAGAACAACTCAGAACAACTTAACAAGCTAACCTCATCACCACACAGTCAAACCCCCAGTCCACAGGAACACGCTTACTCGTATCTCGAAAAACTACTCGCAAACACACAACAACGAGAAGAAACTCATCACCAGCCCTTCATGGACCTACACTTCCCCGAATCATGCATCTCGCTCGGACCAGAGACCCAGAAAGCCCGTCTGTCGATGGAAAACAATGCACGGCTTCTCAACCAGGACCCATCCTCCCTCTTCTCATATCATCCCACAACACCTCCCCAACATACCCCTACCATCTCGCACAACAGCCCTCCTGCCCTCAAGAAGAACCATCACTCCTCTTCACACCAGCCACAGCACTCTCCTCTCCAAAGCACTCAGCAGTCACCTCATCTTCCCCAATCGCCCCATCCCCGCGACGTCACCCTCCATCTCGCCTTCCAACCAGGCTTCCCACCCAACTCGCCCTCTCCTCCCGGCATCTCCCTCGAGAAGAGTCAAGCAACACCGCCTCAAGAACGTCATCAATCCTCCCTCCCCACTTCCTCATCCTCCAAAACAGCCGTCCACATCGACCCTCCCACCCACACCAACACAGACCACATTAAATCCATCAATACCACAGCGATCACGTCCTCTGAGTTGATTCAGAACAGCAATCGAGAGTCAACCACCACCACAGAACATCCCATCCCCACGATTGATGATGGAAATCACTCATTGGCTTTACCTGATCCGACCCCCAACTTGGACGTACAGACCGATCAACATTCATGTTCAGAGGCAAGAGATCCCACCACTCAATGCGATCAAAGTAGTACAGCTATCAGTGACGCGAGGAGGAAAAGATCACGCGCGCAGTTTGAGCACCCTTCAGAAGAAGATGCAGTGACCAGAGACAGCAGCCATTTATCCGCGGTGGATGGTGTGTCGCTTTCCGCGCCGCCGGCCCTCGTCGATCAGGCGTCCACCCGATCGGCCCGTCGGCAGCCGCCCAGGGAGCGGCACGTCTCGGTGGTGGTTCCGCGGCTGCGGAAGGCGCAGCCGACGCGGTGCACGACGCGCTCTCAATCGGCGCATCCCGGGTCAGTGCGGCCGGCGGACGATGACCATCAACCTGACATGGTGGAGTCATCGGAGATGCCTGTGCAAAGGGTGCTGGCCTATCGGGCGGAGTGGGGGGCGTTTGCGCCGGGGACGGTGCGAGGGGTGACGGCGGACAAGGTGGTTGTGCAGCTGGACGCGCAAGCCTCGGTGCGCATGGATGTCGCCCAGCTGCGTCTCTGCCACATCCGTCCCGGCGATCTGGTGCAGTATATCGGCACCGACCTTGCGGAGGGCGAGTCGCAGCTGACGTCGGTACGGCACCCGAAACGCGTCCTGCGGGTCGAGTCGCAAGCGCCCGAGTTCATGGACACCCCGATCAACGCCCAGCACGACGTGTTGGTCGTCTGCGAGCCGTCCCTCCCGGCCGCCCAGGAGTCGGACCCGGACCATCTCGCCCGCTTCCTCGTCGAGGCCGTCGTCGTCCTCTCCTCCTCCTCCTCCCGCCGGCCTCTCGCGGGCCTCAAAGACCGCCTGTTGCCCCACGAAATCCTGCACGAGTTCCGCGCCTTGATGGGGTTGCAAACCGGCGTGGGTAAGCGCGCCCGTCTCCTCCCGCCCGTCTCCAACCCTACTACCACCACCAGTCTTGGGCTCTTTCACGGCTTCGGATTCTTGCTCACCGGCGCACCCCTCGTCCCCGTCACCGCCGCCGCTACCGGCGTCGAGAAGCGGCCTCAAGTACCCCGGCGCGGGACGACGATCGAGCAGCTGGTGCGGGCCCAGGGCGGGACGGTGATTGGGGCGGTGTCGGAGCTGTACAGCCTGGAGGGCTCGGACATGGACCTCCTTGCTGCTGTTCCTCATCTCGACCCGTCGCCCTGCCGTCTCGTCCCCTCCTCTACCCATGCCGCCCTCACCTCCATCCTCCTCCTCGCCGACCATCCCCTCAAAACCCTCAAGTACCTCCTCGCTATCGCCATCGGTATCCCCTGCGTCTCGTCCCTGTGGGTCTCGCATTCTTGTGCGCAAGTATGTGTCTCTCCCTCTTTTAACTTCATTGTGTGTGAGCAGCCTGCTGATGTGTGTGGGCGTATGTAGGGCCGGCTGTTGGAGTGGCAACCCTACATGATCGGCCCCGGGCCCTCGCCCTTCCTGGGCCCTAGCGGGCTGCCGGCGGTGATGAATCTGCAGGTGTGGGTGGCTCTCCGGGCGCGGCACGACGTGAGGAGCGTGTTTGCGAGCCGCGATCGGCTGGCTATGTTAGCGGACAAGAGGGTGGTGTATGTGTGTGGGTGTTCGACGGGCAAGAGCAGCCGGGCGAAACGCGAGGTGAGTCTTGTTGTGTTTTTCTTGGTCTCCGTATGGCGGGTTATGGGCTGATGGCTCGCAACCAGTGGACCGACACGGTCCGGCCCATTCTCGCCGCCATGGGCGCCGCCAGTCTGGGCTGTCTGTCGCTCCACGCCCTGGCCTCCCTCCTCGCTACCCGCCCCAACGCCCTCCGACCCGTCCATCTCCTCGTCCTCGACTCGCTCCTCCAGCCTCGCTCGCTTCCCGCACCTTTGCGCCCTTCCCCGCCCGACCTCCAAATCGTCTCCTTCGACTGGGTCAAACACTCGCTCATCTTCGGCCGTCTTCTTCCCCTCCCCTTCTCGTGATCGATCACTCTCGACTCTCTCTCTCCTTGCCGCCTCGGGCACGATCTCTTCGCTGGGCTTCTTCTTGTTCGGTCTTGGCTTTTTCTTGGGGGAGGGGGAGAGGTCGTCTGGCAGGTTTCTTGTCCTGCTCGTCTCCCCCGCCCTCCCCTCGTTCGCCCTTCGCCGCCTCCGGCTATCGGACTTCCCCCATCCCTCGCCCCCGCTCGGCTGTCCCTCCGCCTGCCCCGCCTCCTTCGCCTCGCTCTCTCTCTCTGTACCTCTCTCTCTTCTTCTCAGGCCGTGCGCCGGGTCAAGAATCTCCGGCAAACCACCCACCCTTTTCTATCATTTGTTCGCCAGGATTGAAAACAAACACTCTAATAGATTTTTTTTTTTTTAGGTACCTTTCTTACCGTCATTTTTGTCGAATATTTCCCCTCACATCATGCTTGTTTTTTTTTTCTTATATCAGTCACCTAATAATGGTAAAAAAAAAAAAAATGTCATCAATGTACATTTTTTCAAGAGTATGTCTTTTTTTTGGTATTTTGGTACAAATTTTATATCATTTTTCAGTGCCCCCCTACCTATGAGGGGGGTTTCCAGGGTGCAGCTGGGTGAGTGGAGCTCAACACACAGGTCCCTGTGTGTGACGTGCCATCAGGGAGCTGTCAGGGAGGGGGGGACATGCATGGCTTGTAGCCACGGATCACTGCCGGTGCACCTCAACCATACAACACCAATCTTGGTGGTGGAACACTTTGAACTCCCAGAACCAATGAAAAAAAAAAAAAAAAAAAAAACACCCACAGAAAAAAAAAATGATGAAGAAGGAAGAAAAGGATTCAAAAAAAAAAAAAAAAAGACGAGAAAAAAACCTCCCTCCTCCTCGACAATTCCACACAAAGAAAGAAAAAAGAGAGAGAGAAGAAGAAGAAGTCAAGCAAGAGAGAATCGAGAACAGAAACCGAAAAAAAAGCAAGAGAGAGAGTTACTGGAGAGAAGCGGCGCGAAAGCTGAGTTCTTGATGGGCTTCATCGACGAGACAACGGGCCTCGATTTCGATGAGATTATCGTCGTCGTCGTCGTCGTCGTTGTTGTTGGGGGATGAGAGGGAAGGGGAGTGGGGGGTTCTCGTCGGCCGGGAGGTCGGGCTCTTCTTCCTGCACCTTAGCCAGCGCGCCGCCCTTGGTGTCCCCCGCCCCTCCTCCTCCAGCACCATTCACCCCCTCTTTCCCACCGCCCCCAACCTCCTTCTCTTCTTGCCGGAAAAACGCATGGTTCGACAGCTCCATCGCCGTCGGTCGTGCATGATGATCACTGCACATCACATGGGTCAGCTTATCTCTCTCTCTTTCAACGCTCACGTATCAAAACACTCACATCAGGAACGTTTGCTTCAACAGATCCGTGCATTCGTCCGAGATATCATCTGGGATTTCCGGCGTGGCAAAGGACCCGATCTATTGCACCCCCCGGCCGCGCAAGAACCTTGAGCATCATCACCAAGAAAGGACTAAGAAGCAGAAGAAGAAGAAGGGGGAGAAGCACGGACCCTAAAGATGGCCTGCATTTGAGTAAGACTAGCCCAGGGATGTTCGCCCGTGAGCATCTCGACGATCAGACAGCCAAGCGACCAGATATCTGCCTTGCGCGTGTACGACGTCTGCTTCACCACTTCCGGCGCCATCCAGAATACCGAGCCTTGTAAAGACGGCCGGTGGATCCTTGCCGTCGATAAAAGGTCTGCGTGGATTATGACATTTTCATTCAGTCCAAAAAAGAAAGGGGTATATAGTGGTTGGGGAACAAGAGAAGTGTGTCTTACTATCTTCGACCCTTTTAGAGATGCCAAAGTCCGAGATCTTGATGACGCCCTTATTGTCGACCAAGATATTAGCGCCCTTGATATCGCGATGGATGATTTCCTTAGAGTGGAGATAGTTAAGGCCCTCGAGGATTTGGCGGGTGAAGGTATTGACGAGGGCCTCCTCGAAGGAGCCGTAGTTTTGAGCAGGGTGGAGACGGAGCCGCCGGGAACGTATTCGAGGAAGATGTTGAAGAATGAGTCGTCGGCGGAGGAGTCCAGGTATTGCACAATGTTGGTGTGTTGTAGCTCCTTCAGAAACTCTATCTCCCGTACTAACGCCCTAACATCGACTTCTTTCTCTCCTCGTTATGCGACGTACCACTCGGCCTCTCTACCTGCTTCACCGCCATTAACGTCCCATTCAACGCATGCATTCCCAAATACACCTGTTTTATTTCTTGAGAGTCAGTCCTCCCTTTTCCTTTCCCTCAGCTAAAAAAAAACTCCCTCTTCAACTCACACTCCCAAAACTTCCCTGTCCGATTAACGCTCCTCGAACCCACTTGATCGACGCTTTAGCTAGATATAGTTTTACCAACAAAAAAGTGAATAGGATCAGTTTCCATCTACTTGACGAAAAAGTTAAAGAAAAGGAGACTGACATCCACTGGAAGTCATCTTCTGAGGATCATCATTGGCGTCTTTATTATCTTCATCATCGTCGTCATCATCATCATCATCGTCATCGTCATCATCATCATCATCGTCATCGTCATCATCGTCATCATCATCGTCATCATCATCATCATCATCATCGTCGTCGTCGTCGTCATCGTCATCCTCTTTCGACTCTTGGTTGTCCCCACTTTCGCTTTCCTCTTTAATAAAGCGTTCCATTCTAGTGGAGCTCAAGGAGCGTCTACCGGCGCCAGAGGAGCCGTCCTCGATAGCAGCATTGGTAAGATCCTCGGGATGATGGTCGGAATGATTCTTGGTGAGGAAGCCGTTGACGGCGCCCCATTCGGCGGAATTTTTGGTGCCAAAGCCGGCGACGCCCATGCTGGCTCGTCGGGTTTCCACCTCGGCCGTCACCTCGTCGAGGGTCAGGATCGACGCGGTATCCGAGTCGCGGTGTTTCTTCTTGATGCCTAATCGACCGGCTATGGCCGGGTCCGGTAACGAGCTCATCGTGTCTAGCGACATTCGGGACCGGTCCATCGACTCATGCGTCCTCGAGAAGTCCGCCACCGAGATGTGCGGCGACTGGTCCGGCTTGGTAGTTGCGGGCATGGGCGGCGCGCCCGAGTGTGCCGAGTCCGTCGACAGTCGAGACTGCTGGTGAGGGTAGCTCGACATATCCCAGCTGGTCTGACCGGCCCCAGAGAACTGGCTAGAGCGACGCATGGCGATCGACTTACGCACCGACTGACGGACCGTCTTTGAGAGATGCTTCTTGTTCTCCACCGAGGGGAAGTAGTCCACGAGATGATTCGAGATAATCTCAGAGGGAGGTCGATGGCCAAAGAAGTTTCGTAGCTTCCCTCGTCCACTCGCCAGTAAACTGCTCACCCGTTCTCCTCCTGCTGCTCCACCCGCCGTCGACATGGCAGCTTGATTATTGTTATTATTATTATTATTATTATCAATATTGGTGTGCTGCTGCAGCGAGGCTTGGTAATCCGGCGGCAGCGGCTCAGAATGTCGAAAGGGGTCGATCATGAGACCCGACATAACACTGACCACGCTGGCTCGATTACGAGCTTTGCGTGGAGGGGGGAGAAGTTTATTGTTCTGGAATTCGGAGCCAGCTGACTCATCCGCACCGGACTGCTGCTGTTCGCCATTCCCCTTCGTCTGCTGACCGGCAGATAAGGGCGGAGATGAGCCCGCAAGCGTCGGTGACATACTCGGCGAAACTCCAGTGGCTATCACCTCATCGCCTCCGAAAAAGGGTGATGCGGCTTTTCGATTGGCCCGCTTACCACTCGCGACGCAGTGTAGTAATAATCCTCGCTGTCTCTCTGGTCGGTTAGTTGTCCTACAAAGCTCCAGCAATTCGTTTTCATCCAATTGTCTGGGGTACCTGTTATGTATGTATATTAAATCAATCATTAGTTTGAGGATGCAGAGACAGAGAGAGAGATAGAGAAATGGTTTGACCCCAATTGAGTTCCGCAGGTACGGCGTTAAGAGGCATGGGGCACAAAGCCCAATCGTCGACGTGAGCAGAACGAGCGGAAGCCTGACCGGCGGTGTTAGTGTGACCGAATTTACGGAGGACGCGTTCGAGGAGGTCGGCGGCAGACTTGAGGTTCTCGACGTTAATAGTTTTCATAATGCCATTTTCGGCGAGGGTGACCTTGATAGTCTTGCGGATCACTTCGTCGAGCGTGGGCTGGCTGACCGGGCCGATCTGTGAGGTAGTCCCAGCCACCACCCCTACCGTCCTGCGGGTGTAGTCGGACGTCCAAAGCCACCCCGGCCCACCTTGAATCCAATGTCCCGTATCACTCCACCTGGTGTGCCATAAACTTCTCCTCCTGTCGCTCCTCGCGCTGAGTCCATACTCCCACTCCCGTCTTCGAGAATACTTGTCAAACCGGGAACACTATTTCCAGGTACCGTAGTCGAGATCATGCCACGACTAGGTGATCCAGTACCTAGTCATTGAAGAATGTAAAAAAATCAGTTTTTATATATATATATATATATAAGTTACGATGGAGTTGATAACTAACTAGTTGGACTGGAGCTGGCTACACCATTGGAGTTGAGGTTATTGGATGAAGGGGTAACGATTGAGATGGGTTTAATGTTAGTTCCGATGAGAGAACTGCTGAGGCTAGGAGCCCTACGATGGTCAGATTTTTTGATAAAGAGAGAAGCTTGTGAGACAGGGACGGCGGGCGGGGTGCTAGCAGGAGAGGAGCTAGAGGGGTTGTTGGCCAAGGAAGTTTTCCGAGTGAGTGCGCTGGCCAGGTTACCGGGTGCGGGGGCTCGGGGAGACCAATTCACCATTCCATGGGGTGTTGTGAGCCGAGCCAGTGCGAGCTGAGATCAAAGTATTTGGGGGATGTCCTGTGACACTGGGTGCTCGCTCTCGAGTGTTGTTGTTATTGATGGTAGAGGAGGGTAAAGAAGTTGGGGAGGGAGCCATGACGGTACCTGGATCGGTGGCCAACCTGTTACGTCGGGAGCGCCCCCGATCTGCTGCACTAAGATACTCGGATAAAGGAGGTGTTTGGGCGAGGTTAGAATTGGCACTGGTTGGATGTTGAGGGAGGGCGAATTCGGGGTTATAACTTCCATTGGAGCGGGGAGAGGGGCCATTGAGATTGGTTGACCGTGAGGAGGAGGGTATCTGAGGTAAGGGAGGTAAGAGACTAGTTTGAGTTGGATTTGGGGTAGGGATGAGGATGAGGATGAGGATGAGGAGGTGTTGGCGGCGGTGGTAGTGCTAGTGGTGGTAGTAGAGGTTGGTTGAGATCGAGTGGATGCCGAGTTGTTAGTAGATTGGTAGGCTCTTGGTAGGCCTTCGGAGCGTTCTGCGAGTCGTAGTGGGGGAGGGATAGATTTGGCGGGTTGACGTAATGAGCCAGATCTGGATCTTGAGGGAGAGAGATGTGAGGGGATTGATGGATTTGGATGATCGGAGGAGGAGGAGGAAGAAGCGATAGAGGAAGAGTGTTCTAGTGTCCAAGGTGGGAGTGAGTTTGGTGAGTTGGAATGAGCTTGAGCCTGTTGGTAGAGGTTAGGGACTGAGCGGGGTGCTGAGGGAGTAGTAGAATGGTTAGACGACAGGAGTGGATGATTGATTCTAGGTTGTTGTTGTTGTTGTTGTTGTTGTTGTTGAGTTGAGCTAGTTGGCATGATACGTTCTCTGATGCAGCGTTGTTTAAGGTCCTTGACGGCGACGAGTATTTTGACACGATCGCCGACCTTAGTGACGCCCATTTCCTTGAGTGCGGATTGGTCCACGTCGAGTAGGATGTCTCCGACGATATCGTTGTCGGCAAAGATGGGTGCGAGATGGGGTAGTTTGATGTCGTTGAGCCATTGTGCGACGTGTTGGTCGTCCCAGGACTTGAGATAGTCGATGAATGAGTTGGAGTGAGATGATGATAGTGCGGGTGATTTGTTGTTGAAGGATGGTTGTCGGTTGAGATGGATGTTGTTTGATGATGAGGTGCTATTGTTGAGTGAGTTTGAGTCGATCTGCTGCTGCTGCTGGTGGTGGTGGTGGTGGTGATGTTGATGTTGATGTTGATGTGTTGTTGTTGCTGTTGTTGTTGTTGTTGTTGCTGCTGTTGTTGTTGAGTTTGATGAGGAAGAGGCAGAGGTGGGTGGTTGAGCGAGTAGTGATGATGGGTGGTGGTTTGGTGATCGGAGTGGTGGTGTTGGTAGTGATGAGGGAGGAGGTAGTTGTTGTATTCGTTCGTTATGATGGCTGCTAGTTGAGTGGTTGTTCGTTGGTGAGTGTGTGTTTGATTTGGGTGATTTCTTTGAGAGTGAGTGTGATCTTGAGAGCACGAGTGAGGGTGGTCGTGGTCTGATCTGTCCTTTGCCATCTCGCAGATGGGTTGTTGGAGGTTGCTTTGGCAGGGAAAAAGCCTTTTTCATCATTTTTTTAATATTGCGCTCACGAGATTGATTACATAATAAACACTACATCTTGCTCTTCTTGGTATGAACTGAAGAAGCAGATTCAACCGCAGCAGCAGCCGCCCCGCGCTTGTGTCCCTTCTGATCCGCCGCGAGTACAGCTAATTCCTGCTGCTGCGGCTGACGGCACTTCTCCAGCAAGGTAACAAGTGTCTTCATCCGTCTCACGATCAAGGAAGACTGAGCAGACACAGGAATCTCCTCCGAGAACTCAACCAAACACCCAATCTCCTCCTCACTCCACACTTCCCAACTCTGCGGCGGACACTCCAGTCTGCCCGGCCGGTGCATCATCATCTTTTGTATCCCAAGATGCATCACCTTGATCCAGCCCGGTAAACCCTTCAGTACCATCTGCACCTCCTTGGAACCCCCTCCTCACTCTTCTGAGATGCAATAACCCCCGTTGTGAGAGGAAGGCCTCCTTGATCTGTCCTACGTAACTGAGATATTCTGTCACGAAGTCGTCACCGGTGATTAGGGAATCTGAAAAAAAAAAGGGAGAACCACTTATAAATAATAATATAAGAACCCTACAACAGAGAGAAAAGCTTACCTCCTTAGGAGACCACTTATTGATCAGGATTGAAACCAGATTCGTCATCTGTTGTCGCCAGTATTCCTTGACGGTAGAGATATCCAGAGAAAGCCAAGAACTTGGTGTCTCAATCGCCAACCAAACTCTGGAAGCTTCCAAAAACCCTCACGAAAAAGTTAACCCGAAGCTTGGAGGTACGTTGAAGCACATGTGCTTCAGACTTTCCGAATGCCTCTGGACCAGCATCTCTACCACCTCGTCCTGACCCACCCTTCCATCACGAACGAACTCCAACTCCCGAGGATCTTGCCCATTAACCAGCAGTTACACTCTTCACACATCACTCGCGTATCCACATCCGTCGTAGTTTGGGCCACCAGATGTATCATCGCCATCGTCTCCGATATCTCCTTGGCCGTAAGACGCTGTCCTGCTAAGCTTCCCACTGCTTGACTACTACTACTACTACTCGACCGTACTATCACCTCCTTCAAAATTCCCAACACTTTCCGCTTCATATCCACTTCGCTAGCACTGATTTCCCAATCAGCTCTAGCAGCGGCTTGATCAGTCGAGCGAGTATCACTGCCGCCGGATGATATTTAGCAAATCGTCCAATCAAATCCAATATCTTCATACGGAGATGAAGATCTTGAGTATTTTGTACTGTGGACCGGAATGACACGTAGGGAAAAAAAAAAAATAATTAACTGCCTGCGTTGCATTCCGACCCAAAAATGTGGACTTACATCGAGTCAGTTTTTTTCCCGTACGTCGCTTGAAGATGGCAGCCAAGTTGGCATCCAAAGCAAGCATCTCATCGTCGTCCATGATCACCGATTCCTCCTCAGAACCAGCATCGGAACCGCTGGTTTACTCAACGCATGACCTAGGGCAACCGCAACATCGTTCCTGAATTCTTCATCAATCGAGCCGCCGCCGTCCGTGTCAGTTTCGCCATCCGTGTCCGACTCATCATCATCATTACTGCTCGAGTCATTCTTCTTCTCCTTTACGTTCTCAGAATCTGACAACTCATCCTCATCCTCATCATCATCGCTATCTTCATCGTTAAGTGAGGTTTCCGGCGGGTTGATATGCTAAAGAAAAAAAAAAAAAGTGATGATTGTAAATAATAGTTTTCAAGAAGACATTATCTGTTTCGATAGCTTACATGAATTAGCAACTGCATGCTGTGTGTGTCGATGCAATCCGAGAAAGAATCAAAATTGATCTCGACAACAGTCCTTAAAAGGGCGATCGGCCATGAGAGTAAGAATAACAGGCATTCCGTAAGGTTCGCCATGGCTGGGGCCAAGCGTTGCAAATCATCGTATTCGCCATTGGGGGGTAACAAAGTATTAACATCCTCTTGCAATCGCTATTAATGATAGGAAACATCAAGATCAGCTGCGCCAGTCCATTCAAGAGTTTGAGAAGGTCACTGCTCGAGAAATCTTACCTCAATTAGCGGTAATGCTTCTGTCCACCCGTCTTGTTGATCATACGTCATCAGATACAGAATATCGCAAAGGATTAGAAGTGCCTCCTTCTTGCTTTGAAGTTTGGGGGATTCAGTGCCGGCTGCTCGACCGCGCAATTGTCTGACATGTTGACGAAGAGAGGCGATATGTTGTGAGTGTTGAGGTCCTTCCTGCGATTGGGAGCTTTCCGCATGAGATTTCACAATTTCTAGAACCAATTCGGAGGGCCTGAATCCATGCAGTGGACTGGCTGCTTGCGCCGTTTTTGACTGATTTTTTTTCTCCAAGAATTGGGTCTTAGTCCGTTCAACCAGGTCCAACAAGCAGGTGTACAGGCGAGCTTTACAGAGCTCTCGTAACTGGGGAGAAATGGTACCGCGGGCTTGACACTTGATGATTTGGAT
Organism: Puccinia novopanici; assembly: GCA_004348175.1. NCBI lineage: Eukaryota > Fungi > Basidiomycota > Pucciniomycetes > Pucciniales > Pucciniaceae > Puccinia > Puccinia novopanici. Next base: position 16,230 of record SMGU01008574.1, read on the forward strand.
TTCTTAGCTTTCTCGCAAGATACTTCCCCAAAAAACGCACAGAGCGTAAGACACCGAAGAATCGATGAGGCACAACCGATCGTGCATGCTGGGGTATTCAGGTTGATGATGTTACAAAGCTGGCTTAGCACCATCTCCCGCAAGTTTTTCGAGGCAGCTTGAGGGTCTTCTTCATCTTGACTGGCTGAATCATCAACTTGTGGACAGGACCAAACCGGCGAGCCTTGTTGGAATGCTGAGATGAGTTCGTTGGTCCAGAGGTCCAGCTCGGGAGAAAGCATTCGTGATACCAAGGATCTTGTCAATTTTGTGTGACTGCTGTGGTCAAAATTAGGAGCAAGGGCTCTGACGCGAGATGCAAAACCTTTCGCAAGAGCCGATCCTTTCGGATCTTTCTGATCCACCTGCGAAAGTATATTGGTAGTGACAGATTTGGCCATCTTATGGAGTAAGCGATCTGTGGATGCGAGGTGTACCTGTAACGTGTGGACGCAGTTCATCGTGAGGAATTCCGGCTTCTGTTGGTCTGGAATGAACTCAGATTTGATCAGGTCATTCAGGATAAGAAATCCGTGCGATCTTCGGGAAGGACTCGATTTTTCGGCAAAGTAGTATCGCTCGAAGAGGTGACTGTAAAAGTTGGCCAAGTTGAACTTGCGAGCCGACTGAGAGGCCGACATGATGATCCCGTGAATAAAATGCGGGTAAATGTTTAGGTCTGCGGGTTCGATGTCGTCTTTCCTCTGAATCATTTGGGCCTGATGGCGTCAACTGTGTTGAGGGCGCACCATCAGCGTTCATGAAGATGGTAAACAACTTGTCTTGGTTTTCTTCGCTGAGAATCCGCTTCTTGGGGAAAGTCTTGGGGAGGATGGTTTCCCAGTCGAGTTTGATGGAGTGTTGCTGGAGTAATATGACCAATGACAGTTGCTCTAGCGTCAATGTGTTGGTGTTGGTGAGAAGCATTTCGGCGATTTGATTTAAGGCTCCAGACTGCGAAAGAGCCGAGTCGGGGTGCAGCAGAATCTGCATCGTAATGTCCAAGACGATCACAGATCCAACGGCTGGTGAGAGCCATGGGGCTCGACGAACGAGGTTACAAAGCTCTTCGAGTAATTTCTTCAACAGAGTCGCTTGTTCCTCGGTTTGATGTTCGACATCCCGGAACAGAGCGCCAGACTCTGCAATGCATTTTATTCCAAACAATCTGCCGAACAGCGAGTCACGCTCTTCACTCGCCTTCATGCCACTCTGCAAGGGAGATGCCGATATGATCAAGTCGAATATTGAGAGAGGCGATAGTTGAGGAAACTTATCGATAATCTGCCAATCGAAATTCCAACATTAGATCATCATTTTAACCCAGATTGCGCGTCAACCTGAAAAAAAAAAAAAAAAAGAGAGGCGAAAAAATGGGGGAAACTTACTTGACACAAGACGATTGAGAAACCAAGACGAGCACCTGGAGTTGGGCTGGCTAATCCGCGGACGAGTCTCTTGAGGGCATAGTCCAAGTCAGTCGAATTTGAGATGTCATCCGCGAGGTGATCCGAGTCGGATAGGTCTGAGTTTGGTTGGGTGAGATGGTAAACGATCGAGGAAGCGGACTTGACTCGCTGGTCGATATGCGAGCTAGACAGTCCGCCAAAGAGGGACATGATCCGGGCGGACATGTTGACAGGCTTGTAGGGTACACTGGTCGGGCGCGGAGACCTCTGGAGAGGATACTATGAGGTGAGGGAACGGCTCGGGGTTGGAAAAGGGGTGGATGACTTGTGACGAATTTTCCGCTCGACCTGTTGTGACAGTCAAGTTGTGGGTGGTGGGTGTGTTGGCAACCCGCAGCAGGACTTTTAGAGCATCTCCAACGGCTCGGCCATGGATCAGACTCCGCGGGATCGCGGGCCTGGATTGACATGTTACAGGCCTGTCATCAGCCACGCTCCCAGCAGCCCTGCGACCTGTAGAGCGCTGTACGGATGGATTGAGAAATAGGTAAACTCCCCAAGGGAAAACTGTATTTCTGAGTATAGACAGTATTATAGTATGTACAAACTTGTATTTGGGTTGTGTGAGGGTCGCCTATTCCTCTATTGGTAACACAATATTTCACGAAAGAGAACTTTTGAATTTAAGTCGAAAGACTTAATCCGTTCAATAGATCTTGACTTTTATAAAGGGAAAGGGAAGCTTTTCTCAATTCCTTATCCGGATCCTTATTTTTTGGAAAGATTTTAGAATGTGATTAATCCAATGGGAAAAGGAAAACAACATACCAACCACATTATAAGAGAAAGAAACAATTACTAAAACTACGCACTAATAAAATGATAAATGATGATAAAAGAAATACGCCGTAAGAATGAATAAGCCAAAATGAATCAGGAACAAAGCTCGTCAGAATACACTGTAAGAATACGTAAGCCAAAATAATCAGGCACAATGATTATCAGAATGACATCACATGTCAATGTCATAATTAGCAGAACCCCGCCGAAGCCAAGTGATAATGTTACAATGATGACTTGCCATATACTCCCATCCTCCCCCTTCTTCATACTTTCTTCTCTTTTTTACTGCAACTCCCCTTGAGTTTTCTTCATATGTTCTTGCAAAGTTGTCCACGTATGATTGTAAATTCGCTGGAATGTTCTTCTGAAACCCACGTTCTCTCCAACCGTCGAATTCTTCCACGACAAAAGAAATTGCCGCCTCGTCTTTGTTATTGCCTTGACGTCTAAACAGCCTTAAGCTGACTCCAATCCAAGATCTGTTGTTCATCATAATACCTTGCTTAATCCCTTCCGCCATTCCCCTATTAATCAAACTATTTGGGGGAAATACCTTGTAATCAGCGACACATTAAACACAGGATGTAGCTAGGATATTCATGCAACAGATCTAATTCTACTACATTCTTTCCTACCATCCTAACCACTTTAAACAGTCCCAACCATTGGTAATCCAACTTGGAGTTTATTTGTTGAGATTGGATAAACTTCCGCAACAACAGTACCTCGTCTCCTTGTTCAAAGCTGAAGAAGGCCGCTTTCCCTTATGTAATACATCGCCTGTCGCTTCCTCGCCTGCACCAACATTTCATAGCTGTTCCTTGAATTTGTTGCATGTCCTCTAAAAACTCGTCCAATTCCTTCCTTCCGTTGATTCTGTGATAATATTAAAACGAGGATGATGGCCGTAAGTGAAGAAAAACGGAGAAACCTTCAAACTTGCCGAATCCAAGTTGTTAGTAGAAAACTCCGCAGGTCCAAACACTTGTCCCAATTTCCTGGTAATATGAACAAAAATGCCTAAGATAATCTTCTACTACCTGATTCATTCTTTCCGTCTGCCCATCGTTGTGGATGATAGCCGTTGACAATCCTGCTTTATGTTAAGCGAATTAACAGAGACTTCCAGAAGTCACTTACGAATGTACTCCCCCTGTCCGAAATAATCTTTTCCGGCAATCCATGTAACCTGAAAATGTTTTTCCTAAAAATTCGCGCCAACACCG
>SMGU01008577.1:0-35672 GCA_004348175.1 Puccinia novopanici
TCGCAAGCGCAGTCCTGAATTGGCTGTCACGAGCTCTGATGTTTCCCGCAAGCGCACCAAGCTGGAAGAGGTCAACTCGGAGACCAAGGTGGAAGAAGTCAACTCGGAGCCCAAGCTAGGAGAAGTTAACTCGGAGCTGCCCGCGGGCGTTCAATCTGTGTCTGAGCCACAAAATACACTTGAAGAAATCATTGACGACATGTTCAGAGCAAGCGGGGCGACGAGACCACCGGGGTGCAAGAGTAGGACTCCCGCCTATTCCTACGAGAAGCTGCAAGAGCCCGACGAACCATTCAATACAGATCCAGTTTCCTACTTAGTCATCGGTCCTCGGCTGCGGGGGAAATTCTTGCCTGAAAAAGCTAGACGACTCGGCGTTAAACCCGGCCCAGATTTCGCAAAGCTGGTCAACGGGGAGAGCATCCAGGTTAATGCTGAGAATCTGGTGACCAGTGACATGTGCGTTGAGGGCGGCTCAGCGGGCTCGGTAGGCGCTATTCCTCATCACCCTTATAACACGTCTTATACATTGTGGTGATCAGGGGTTGATGAGTGTTTAACGATTACCAGGCGTTTCTGCTCTCTAGTATCGTTTCATTGGACCAACTGAGTCACACAACATTACTCGATCCAGAGTGCGTCACTAGGGCTATTGATGGGGCAAACCTGATGGCTATTTATCACTTCGTGCATCAAGATGTTGTACTTGACGAGCGATATATTCAATGGATTTCGAAATTCGGACCAGAAACTACGGTCAGTATTTTTTTTTGTGTGTCGTCTAGCTCTCCTTTTATGAGATCCCAGCTACAAATGGCCGTCATCTGTTGATATTGGCTATGGAGGTAAGCGTTGGGCCAACCTGTTCTCACTGGCTCACCATACCATAGTCGGGAAGCGTTCGTCTTGACGAGTGCTTGACTCTTAATTACCGAATCGGGAAGATAAGGTTTCATTCAGTGTTCTTGCGTATTGATGAATCAACTGCAATTTCTCCTCCTTTTGTGTTTAGCATTACCTATCAACACCATCACACAGTCCCAATCTATTCACATTCGAACCGTCCGCCCTTTTGCAACTCAAACTCAACCTCATCGCGCCCAGCTCATTTCCTGTACCGTATTACTCATTGACACCGGCCCTACCAATCCCATCGCCCAAACTGACTCTTTTGAGCCGACATGACATGTTCTCAATCAACGGAACGAAACCAACCTCTGATAATACCATTCAGCTTGACTACCAGATTTTCAGCTACTCAGATAGGTCGGAATTAGTGTCGAAGTTGGGAATCAACCCCGGCTTGGCCGATCAGCTAAAATCCATTCACCCAAACGAAGAGGATTCGCCGGTAAAGACGCAGGAGGCTAAATCCATCGATGAAATTATAGTGACTACTTTGGGCACTGGTAGTGCAGCACCATCGAAATATCGCAATGGTTTGTATCCAGGCTCTCCCTTTGGCCTTCTTTTTAGGTTCAAGGGGTTTTCACTCACGGTCCTTTTTTTTTTTTGAGGGTGTGATAGTCAGTAGCACTTTGCTTCACATACCCAACCGCCAGGGATCGGGATTGGATTTTGTCTTACTTGATGCAGGCGAAGGTACATTGGGCCAAATCAAGCGGAAGTTCGGGCTCGAATGGAAGGAAACTTTAAGACACTTGAAGATCATCTTCATTTCTCATTTGCATGCCGATCATCACTGTGGTTTAGCTTCCATCTTACTAGAAAGATCAGAGGTAAGCACCACATTCACGATCATAATGTATTGAGATAAACATTTGGGGACAGTATCGTTGATCTTCCTTCATCAAAGCTTGACAATTGCGCTCCACTAGCATTAGTTTGCCAGTACGGGATCTATCTCCACTTGAGCGAAAAATCGGTGATCGAGTCACTTGGATTAACGGGCGGGGGAATTCAATGGTTCAATTCAGAGCACTTACTTAAATCTTCCGATAAGAGAATTCCAACGCAGCAGAACATCGAAGCCCTGATCTCGTGCGACTTGGAGATCGAGACTATCCCTGTGAAACATTGGGGGAAATGCTTCGGGGTGTGCATCGAGGACAAGACTGAGAATTGGAAGATTGTGTAGGTGGGTCTCCGTTTCCTTATCACCCATTGCTTCACATGAGACATTCAACCAAAGCTTTTCTTTTATTCGCTACTTTTGGCGCTCAGATTTTCTGGTGACACCAAGCCCTGCCAGGCTCTTATTGACGCCGGACAAGATGCGGATCTTCTCATCCATGAGGCCAGCTTGGGGCCTGAAGAAACGGAACTTGCAGAAACGAAGGGCCACAGCACAATCGACCAAGCAATTCAAGTAGCTTTAAAGTAAGCTATTTCCTCCGATTTTCTGATAACTACTCAGAAGACATTTTTTTTTTCATCGATGAATGTGCATCGTGGGGTTGCTGATGATTTGTTCCTGTTGTTTTACGACGATCATGGCCGACGGTGTTTACCAAGGATGAAGGCGAAGAATTGTGTGCTGAATCACTTTTCGGGGCGATACCCGAAAATCCCTCCGTCGATCAACACGACACCGGAGCACGAGATGAAGATGGCGATTGCGTTCGATTTCATGACGTGCAAGATTGGCGAGATTGGAGCTCTGCAGAAGTGTATACCAGCCTTGGAACAGATGGTGGAAGGCCTCGAGCTCGATGAATCCACCGTCGATCCTCAACCTCCACCAACCGATCCTTCCCCCTCCTCATCATCCCCATCATCAACTAAAAACAAGAGTACTAAAGGCAAAAAATCGGGCCCGGGAAGCTCTCCTGTCAAGAGGGCTCAAGAGCCACAACCTTTAAAGGAGGAGGTTGATAATTTGTCCAACCAAGTCGTCCCTGAACATCCAAAAGTTGAAAGGTCCAATCAAATCGTCCCTGAACCTCCAAACGTTGACAGATCCAACCAAGTCGTCTCTGGACCTCCAAACATTGACAGGTCCAACCAAGTCATCTCTGAACCTCCAAACATTGACAGGTCCAACCAAGTCGTCCCTGAACCTCCAAACGTTGACAGCATTGCGGTAGAGTAAACCTCCCTTTGGGTTAGTATGATCGTATATATCCGCTGTTGCATCCAATTCACCCCGAACTCGGCATCTTTTAAGACATAGTTGACACCATCAATAAATATTGGACAACATAATAGTGCACAATTGATTGAATAGAAGTAACCCTGCTCCAACATTGTGTGTCCAGCTGGCTTGTCCGGCGCGAGTGGACTGCGTAGTTCATGAACAGTGTGATTTGCATGGATGTGTATGGTCTTATTGAGCCTCGCCCCTCACTCCCTTCCTGCATATTCACAGGCTTCGCTGCCTGGTTCTGGATGCATGTGTGTGTGTGTGGCTTGATCGGTGGAGGTGCGGATTACTAGCCGGGCTCACAGGCCATTGTCGACCCACGTCTCGTCGCATTTTGTCTTTGCTTTTCAGGTGCTCAGAGGCGTCTCATGTTGCTGAAACTGGCGACGACTCAAGAAATCGTCATGAAAATGTTGCGTTCAAAGGTGTTCAAAAAGCGGTGTTGACAGTCCCAATGCGAGCCCGGCTATTACACCGGTACATGTCGAGGCGCCCAACACTGCCTGCAAGGGTTGTCTTGACTGCTTCTTCTGGCGACACCTTGTGTTCTGGAAGACACACTCCTCTGATTGGATGCAAGCAGACAACGGCGTCATCCAAGGAAGCAGGAAAACTTGCACACTTTTTGTAACCACAAAAATAAACCAAAAGTGAGACATCACAGCTTGCATAGTGTGGCGCTTGAAGTAACCACGACCGCCCTGTCTGTCTCATTATGCTCACGACTAACTTGTCCTGGAGAAATATGGACCTGTCAATGATGAAAGTCACAATGAATCTGATGCCTTAGTAAAAAAAGAAGTTATGGTTACAACAGAGATATGTGTACAAAAAGTAGAAGGAGTAGCGGCTAGCTGGACGATTGAGTCAGTCAGAAACATGAAGATCATCCATGAGCTTGACGAAGTCTTGCTCGGGTTCATCGTCGTCGTCGTCGTGATTGGGGGTCTGCTTGTTGGTCCGCTTGGCTGGCTTGGGCTTGGTGTGACGGCTGTTGGTAGTACCGAATTTATTGGGCGGCTTTCGGGCGGCGACAGGCTTGCGTGATGAGGCTTGTTTTTGTTTGACTGGCTTTGGCTTGGATCCGCCGCGGCTTGTTGCGGGGTCCTCGTCGTCTGGCGTCGCAGCAATGCCACCATAGTCATACAGCTCACCAGCACATTGGTGGTCAAGATCAGCGAACACCGCATCGCCATTCTCCTCCTCCAGATCCGAATCCGAGTCCGAGATCTGGGCCTTCGTGCGGTCCTTGGGCATCCGCCTGTAACAGCTTTTCACTAACTCTCCCCAGCGGAGATCGATCGAGCACGTGGGACAGCGCCCACGATCGGGGAGGATTCGTGGAAGCGGCAGGTGCGACTCGTCCCCCATCGTCAACGCGGCCGACGAATCGGCCGGACCTGCATCCAAAAAACGTCTCGCTAGGCACAGCAAATGCGCCGACATGAAGCACTCGGGCGCCCGGCAAATCACATATGAGAGGTGTTCCTATAGGAGGCATACTTCAGCTCTAGCTCGTCAGATGCACGACGCTTGCATGGGCTGGAGGACGAAGTACCTGCATGTCAATGGGCTGGTCACAAAGCGAACAGCACAAGCTTTTGTTGGTGCTGCTGCACCGTTTCTTGATCAGCTCGATTTTCTCGTAATCTTCTAGGACTGCTTCATCTATGTCGCGAGTCCAAAAGTGTGATGTGAGATTATTTTGAAAAAAAAAAGGTGTCCACCGGCAAGGTTGTGTGTGGAGACAAGGCTTACCATCATAAACATCAATGGGTTTGCATTGGTCGTCCGGTGAGGACGGGATACTATGGCGTTCCTTCCGCATGCCATCGACGCCTTCGGGACGGAATGCGACCTCGATTGGAGGGGCGGAGATTTCTGAGCCGCAAGCGGTCGCAGGAGAATGTTTGGAAGTCGGCGGCTTGGGAGGCTTGGCTTGGTCGAGCCAGAGGCGATACGCAGACTCCTCGAAAAATAGAATCTTGAGTGGGTATTGCGACCATGGGAGGGTCGTCATCATCTTCCTCAATACTTTCAACTTGATGTCAACCCGACTACCAATGCTTCTCGGGAACAATGCTTTCTTGCTGGTGCTCTTCGAGGCCGTCTTCCCGGGAATAGCGCCTGCGGGGTCTGGTCGTGTTTCGCTGGTTTCCCCCTTATGGACGGCCGTTTTTTCCACCAGCAAATGTCTCGATCTGTACGGCGTATTCCACGCCCATTCGAACTGAGTAGGCGCACGACAGTCAGGGACATGAGAGGGCGAAGAGCAGAGAAGCAGAGAGGAGGAGCAGACCTGTAGGGCGACGAGTTTACTGGGGAATCCATAGCAGATGAGCTCCATCTCCCAGGGTCGGTAGTATTTTGTCCTGACGGCGCCGCCCTTGAGCTGGCCATTATGCTGGCGGATCCTGCGGGGTGGATTGGGGGTGGATCCGACGTATGTCCTCTGGGTTTTGTTCCCCTTGAAGTACGATCGCAGCAGGTAACACGCATAGAAGTCCGGATATCGATGCTGCCCCGGTTGGAGTGTCGAGGTGGTCGTCTTCTTCTTGGCCGCCATTGCTTCGCCGGCGCCAACCCCACGGAGGAGACGCGCCGGCTGCTGGCGGGGGAATAGAGCTCGCCCAAGTGCCCCCGCGCGGTCATCTTCTGCTTTCCCCGATCCCCCGGATTGACAAGGAGATCATTTTCACAACAACACTTCTTCAACAAGGGGGTTTGTTGGGATTATGTACACAATCACTCACATATCTATGTACATACTATATAGTTTCACTCATCACTATCCATTGTACCCCCCAGGGGAATTTAGAATCTCAATCTTAACTATATCGTCTCAAATGCCTATCTCGCTCTACAGGTTATTGTTGTGACCCAGTAGATGGGTCACTGAGGGGTCTCACCTAGACCCTCTTCCAAGCATGTATATAAGTTGTACTACAACTTAGATATATGCAATGTTAGAGTCTCTTTTTTTTTCCTCTCCATTGCACATCAGGTTATGAGCCCAGGTCGCTACACACTGTGCAAGCTCCCGGGGTAGGGATTGAGGTGGTAGTTGAAGGCTGGTTTGAAAAGGGTGTGACTGTACGCCACAGTGGTTTCACAGGGTACGGGGGGTGTTGGATATACCCCATGCTCCCATGCGGACTTAGCTCAATGGTAGAGCACCTTGCATGTACTGAGGGGTTGCAGGTTTGAGTCCTGTAGTCTACATCCTTTTACAGTTATGAGCCTGCGTACATAGAGCTTAACATAAATCTTATTCCATGTTTACAAATCTTATTACTGGTCTAGTTGATTCCGATTCAACTATAATCGTTCACCAGTACCGGTTCCGTCCCGGCGTGTTTTTTTTACGGCTGATTCCGATTTGGTCAATTCATTTCTTTTGTTCTTCTCTCTCACTGGTTGGCAGGGTGTATAACCCTTAAAGTAAGTTCTCCTAAATGTGTGCATCTTTGAAGCGGTTGTGGCAAACTACTAGCCACATAAGTGAGCAAATATCACCATGTCTTCCCCTCCGAAATCAGAACAACTGTGAGTCACATGTTCAGGACGTTCTTATGGGCCTCCAGTCATCCCCGCATCTCAGTTGTCAAAGGAGGAATTGAAGCCTGGCGTCATGTTGGGTGAGGCGCCTTGTAACCCCAAGAAGGGCAAGGCACTGGCTAGGGCTGCCATGCCTCCTGCACCTGCTTTGATGGTCAATCATCTGGCGCGGCTCATTGAGGCGGTGAACAAGCAAGATGTGATGCCTGCTCCATCGGGCATTGAACATATGACTGGCATCAACCGGGCAATTGTGCTGGCCAATGCAGTAACCAAGTTCCAGAAACTTGGTAAAGCCATTGAACCTAAGCTGGATGAGGATGGGTCAAATTTTCCAGCCTGGCGGTCTTCTCTGGTGAATACGGTTGCAACCATATTTGAGCGGGCCAATTACTTCAATGTCAAGACCGATGATAGTCAGCCTGATTGAGGCAAACTAATTGGCATCCTTGTAGAGAATAGTGTGCACCCCAATCTTGTACCCAACATTCAAGGCAAGCAGGGCTGCAAGGCGTTCAAGTGGTTGAAAGAGCGCTTTGGGAGTGTGTTGTGGTCGTATATCATGTCACAATGGCTGAAATTCTTGGGAGATGGGGACGCATCTGGACAAGTGAATGTTGTTCACGCCGAGATGAAAACCTGCCTGGATGAAATTCATCAACAAACCGGTGGGATCACGGAGGACCTTATTTTAGCTATGGGCCTTCATTTCCAGTGTCAGGCAAATTATCAAGAGATTTCTAATGCTCACAAGGAATGCAAGGTTTTGGCCAAGAATGTGTTGGAGCTGGTGGGGAGACTCAGTCAAGTTCAGTCTTGTTGTTCCAATCTCAACCGGCAAATAATTGTTTTGCAAAGTCGTCCAGTGCTTCTTCTGGGAGCCAGTTGGGCTTGGTGCCAACTGGCTTGGTGATGGTTTGGAGTGCTGAGTGGGCAAAACGGTATTTGACCCCGGAGTTTCCCTGTAATGTGTGTTGGGAGTGGGGTCACTGGGTTAGTGACTGCCATCTGAAGAAGGCAAATCATCCGCCAATGGGTGATCCTCACATATTTAATTTGAACACGCAACTTAAAAAGTCAGCAAACTGTCATCTGGCGCTGCGGGGATCTGCTGGTCCTTCCAACTCACATTGACCAGGCAGCCGTTTGGCAAACGTCACTGCGGTTCAGCATCACCCTGGTGGCAGTGATCATGTCCTGCTGGATTCTGGCGCAACGGACAGTGTGTCCAATGATTTCAGTTTGTTTAAGTCAATGAGAAGCATATCCATTAGTCTCATCGTTGCATCAACAGATTGGTTTCCCATGAAACAAGTCAGGGACATCAAACTTAGGACTCAAGAAGGTGTACTGTGAGTTTCAAACATGTTGTTATGTCCGGAAATCACAGGTACAATCATCTCAATTGGCAAGTTCAAACAAAGAAATGGAAAGGTTGATTGGGACGGCAACACTTATACGCTGGTGCAACGGGGTACACGGTTCAAGTTGGTTGAGATTCAAAATAGATGTTTTATTCTTCTTTATTTCTCTGTTTATCAATCAATGCTATTGAAATTCCATCCGCGCGTCCTCCATGAGCGTCTTGGTCATATCTCTCTTTGAATCATTGATTGGACTGTGCGTGCAGGAGCTGTACTTGACTCACCGACAGTAAGATCCCTAAAATTGGACACATGCTGTGAGACTTGTGCAACCACCAAGGCAACTAAGGTTGCAATCGCACTGCCTTCAAGGGATGTTTGCAATGAACCGGGGGATGTAATTGCGGCTGATCTAATAGGGCCGTACAAAAAATCTGTTGACGGTTGTCAATATGTCTTGACGATTCAAGATCTTGCATTAGGACTGGTCTCAGCAATTCCATTGAAGACCAAAGGCAAGGCGACTCAGGAGGTCATCTGTTGGTTTGGCCAATTCATCAACTTGTTGAAGTGGACAGTTTGTTGTTTGAGGACTGATAATGCACCCGAGTTTGTGGCAAGTGGCGCGTTATCCAATTACTTGTCAAGAATGGGATTTTTCATGAAAAATTGGCCCCATATGAACATCATCAGAATGATGCTGTGGAACGGACAAATCAAACACTGACGGAGATGTCCAGAGCTCTGCCACCTACTCTATGGTCGCATGCTTTTTGTCAGGCAGCATACGTCTTCAATTGTATACTGCATCAAGGGAAGGAAATCACTCCAATCAAAAAGGTCCTTGGCAGAAAACTGTCAGTTGGAATGCTGCATGTCTTCAGTTGTGTTGCATATGCGTACGATCACGGACAAGCAAGTGGTTCCTTATGCTAAGAAGCTTTGGCATATTGGTGTCTCTCCAGACTCAAAAGTGTGGTTTCTGTGGTGTGAACAAACTGGAAAGGTGGTGACAGCTGCATCAGTGCACTTTGATGAAGCACCAATTATTCATGCGGCTTACTGAATTGGTGGAATTGTGGATGGTGAAGCAGTGGTCTTGGCAATTGCGTGTGAGAAGCTTGGGGATTTTCGACTTGGGAACGCTTTGGACAAACAGGATGTGACCGTCGCTGTTCTGGAGGTGAGGGATCCGTATGGTTCTGACTCTCCCTCCTATGAGGAGGCGGTCAAATTGTCGGACGTGGAGGAATGGCAAGCAGCCATTGCAGAAGAGATGAAATCTCTTGAACACCATGAGGTTCATGAGGAGGATGACCCACCTAAGGACAAGAAGCAATTGTTGCGTTCTTGATGGTTGTTGGGGACCAAGCGTACAATGCAAGGGGCTTTGCAATGGCGGAAGGCGCGTGTAATTGTTGGAAGATAATCATAAAATGTGCTTTCAGGAGCACAATTGATGCCAAAAAAAGTCTGTAGGTGAGAAAAACAATGCTAGAAAATGCCTTCCAATCAATGGGAGAAACCAGTGTGAGACAAGTATTGATCCCAAAGCTTCTTGGCAATCCGTTCACATCTCATTTTCAAAACCAAATCTTCTTCTGAGGTTCCCCATGTCTCCGTTCCTGTTGAAACACTTGTCGGACCATCGATCTTGTCCACGTCATCCAGGAGAGACTCTAACGACTCGTATTTTCGCATATAGTTCCAGAGACAGCACAACGCATAAATTTTGACTTTTTTGGCTAACTCAACCTTGGGTGCTGATTTCAAGATGGTGAACTTCTTCATACAGCCAAAGAGTCGCTCAATGCAGTTCCTGAGCAAGACATGGCAAAGATTGTATAGTTTTTTTGCTGTTCCCAGCTGCAAAGCTGCACTTGCTTGTTCTTTCAGGTGATATCAGACTCCTCAAAAAGGAGTCATGAGACCATGTTGCAAGCTATAACCAGCATCAGCAAGGAAATACTTGTGATCTCATATCAATAACCCCTTTGATGTGGCATCTTTGAATACCCAAGTATCATGGGCACTTCCATCCCATCCAGTAAGCACATAAACAGGTTAGAATTTAGAAAATGTGAGTAAAATGATTTATAAATTTTGTTGTTTGATTTATTATGTCTGTTGAGCAAGGCTACCAGACGTTTATTGCTTGAGATAAAGTGTATTTACAATTTACGGTATTGTGCTAATGATAATATATGAATGAAAATGAAGAAGAGAGATTGATACAAGCATGAGTATTTATATCACGGTTCTCCACTTGTGAGTATGCACTAGACCATTTGGTCCACCTCGTCGACTAAAGCACAGGAGAAAGCTAGGCTTTCCTTTTACTTTTCCTTGCCGTATCTTGTACTTTATTATGTTTGCTTTTCTCCTTTTTGCTATTTCTTTCTCCAACAGTTGGCCTTTTCTCTTACGTGTATTTATCAATGCTTTCACCTTTTTCTTTATCTCTGAGGCATTCTTATTTATAAGCAATGCTCTTTCCATGCTCGATAGCTTTTGTATTTGTTTCCGCATTTGGATCTCCGGGTTATTTACTTCGGGAAGTCAGGGGTTATCGAGTTTGATCTTGTTGTCTGTTTCCATGCGTCTCATTGGTGATATTCCTGTGACATCCATCTTTGATCGAGACATGAGCATACACAGGTTAGTCGAACCTGTATCCTCAACAAAACAAACTTGAAATCAAAATTGGCTGCTGCTAGAATTTTCTGAGATATCACCCCCTTGGGGAACACCACAAAGATTGGATGTTGAGGGGAGCGTGTGCTGGAACTAATACACCATCAAGAGCCCCAAGACAGTTCTTTAAATGTGTAAACTTGGTATTCTTTCAGATATGATCTGGCAGTGAGGTCATTGTTGGGTTAAATTTGACATAGCAATGATATAGGAGAAATAATGCCTCCAGTACGTCTCCAAAGTACCTGCAAAGGGATACCATCAGAAAATTTGATGAAAGAATTCATCTAAGAGAAAATCACTGACCAATTAGTGGTATAAAACCCTCATCAAAACTTTACTGAGGTCTGCCGCATGGAGTTGCTGTAATGCTCAATGTCCAGAAAGATAAGGACTTGTTCTTCAACTATGACTGATCAGCCATCTACAATCACCATAGTAAGGTAGGCCTTCTTGATAATAATAATCCAAGATAATTAGAGCTGCCATTGCTACCAAAGATGCTAACAAGAATAGCCCGAACTTAACACAAGTCCCACCCTGGTGGGAGCTCACGGCGCTGTGTAGCACTGCGCGGCGGCAAAGCCCCCTCCTGCAGGGAGGGACTTGCGCCTAAAGTCAAAATTTCTGGTTTATCAGTTTGGGCTCATGGCTGGGGAGTTTTTTCAAACTGCCACAACTCTCACCCAACTTCCCCAAATTTTACGCCTCAGAGCAGAATGATAGAGATGAATATTCTCTTCAACATGGTCAAGGTCCCAGCCCTTCAATCTCAACCATTTTCCCTCCATAAATTTTTGAAAAAATAAAAAATTATACATTTCAACCAGTGGATAAACATCAATATGTTGTTGAAGATCCCAGGATTTTCAGCATGATAGATGGATCCACAAGAATCTTTAACTTTACTGGTTGTACTTTTTGATTCCGCATTTCTTGATTTCACGCTTCAAGTCATTGTGGGGCAATTCAGCAAGCTTTTTGGAAACAACGGACTGGTATTTGGTGGGCGGTGGAGGCTTCTTCTTAGCTGGTTTATGGCCCATGCCTGCCTTCTGATGAGACATTCACGGTCGCCTCTGAGGAAGACGCCCATGCTTTCAGGAGGCACAAGAATGAATATCCCATTTCCAAGGTTGGCAGATGTGGCCAACAATGAAAATCCAGATGAGATGGGTTTTCACAAGTAGAGAGAATGGCTCAGGATTTGATGTCGAAAACATTGCTTAACCAGTTAATAACTTGTTCATTTCATGAGATAACCAGTCAGTAAAACATGGAAAGTGTGCAGAAAAAAACTGGCTATATTTCTATTGAGACAGATTATTTTTAATGGGATTGGTTAATTTTTAAAAAAAATAAAAATTGAAATTAAACTTAAATTTCTCGAATCCCTACCGCAGAGAAAGTGACTTTAGTTATAAGCCTCTCCTCTTGAGAGTGTCCTGCGGGGACACCCCCGGGGGAGAGGCTTTGTTAAGCTTGAGAATAGCCAACCTGAGTTCATTGGGAGGGGATTGTTGTGATGGGTTTGATGAATGGGAGGCTGGGTTTTCAAGATGTATTGCTAGGATATTGGTGTGTGTAGTGATGATGATGTGTGTGTGTAGTGATGATGTGCGGTATGCGGTTTTGTTTTTTGAAAAAGGAAAAATTTGTTTTTTGAAAAATGATAAAAAAAAATTGAGAAAAATGGTTTTCAAAATTGGCAAGCGCTGTGGTACGCAACCTGAGTAGTTGCCATAAGTGAGGAGGGGTATTTCCTGAATTGAACTCTTAAGAATGGTTGACTTTATTTTATCTGTACCGCTACTACTAGAGATTGTAGTTGTAGTCGTGTCTTGGTTGTTCTTCTTTATGGCTGTATTAGGTTTGTCTCCTCAAGATGGCCCGTTCAGAAATGCAGTCCATTTGTGACCTGGATGCTCATTTCATCTGGTGATTCAAGAAACAGCTGACCTTGCTTTGGACCAGTCCCGGCGCCAATGAGTGGGTTGGCGAGCCCGATATCGCAGAAATCGTCGATTCATCCGCCATCTAAACCACCCTTCTCCCCCCAAGAGCCTGTATGTTGGAGCCACTCTTAGTCAAGCCTGCTGTGGCCGCTAGTGGTCCACCCGTCCCTTCTGACCATCTGCCCACTTACTGTCAATTGTCTGTTGGGCCGGCCGAGTATGCTGCTGTTCCAACTTGGAAGAGAATGAAGGAAGGCATGCCACATGCTTTCTGCTTGATAAGTCTCATGGTGGTGCACCCTCCCTTGGGTTGACTCATCCCATGACTATATCTATCTACAAACAGCTCAAAAACTGACCTCTCTCTCTCTGACTCTTTTCTTTTCCTTTGGAGGAAAACGAAGTGATGGCCACTAGAGAATGCAGCACCCTGATGGAGTAAGTCTTGTCGAGGTCCAATGCGTAAGAATTCCAAACCATCATCATAAGGTGAATAGACTGTGCACAGAAACAGACGTCATGCGCGACCTTTGGGATACCCGTCTCCCCTAATCCAGCACGCTATTCTGTGCTTCCGTACACTGCACTCTTCGCCGTGGAAGAAACGTTTGCATGGTAACTCCATACAGGAATCACCGACAGCAAAGGTATCTTTACAGATTGCACATTCAAAAAAAAAAATTGGATAAGAAAAACATAGGATTTGATACTGTTGCAAAAAATATGAACGGTTGAGGCTGACCGACGGGGGTAGGATCAAACTTGAATTTCATCAAAGATTTGATTGTGGATTCGGAAGTGGGGGGGAGGATTATGGCCTCCAGTGGTGCTGGTCATGTTGATCAAATGATTCCAGATATCCTGCATAAGGATACGACCCGACCCCGGTGTACCCGGCCATATCCGATCGGATACCGGGTCGGGTCGGGTAGCGGACAGAGTCTTTGCCTATCCGGTATCCGGCTGGGTTTTGTGTAGTGCTAAACGAAGCGATTTGTGGGTTGATAGTCAAGTGAGTAGTGGTGGGAGTAGCGGAGGGAGTAGTGGAAGGTGATCATTTCATTACATAGGTGTGAGCAGCGAGTTGCGACAGTGAGGGGCAGTAGAACAAAGCAGACTGAGGACAAGAGAGCTAAGTAATGAAAGTCAATCATTGATATTTATCTATGTAGTTGTGACTTGTACATCATCTACATCTATTATGTCATGACCGACCCAATCCTTCAAACAAATGAGAGACTCTAGGGTGGTGAGAGACATCCTATTCCGAGTGTAGGTTTGTATGTGTCGACCAACCGAGAAGGCACGTTTGCATGGAGCACTTGAGGCCGGGACTGCCAAGTAAGTTCTGGCCATGTTGGAAAGAGATGGGAACTGCTCCGAGTTTGCCTTCCAAAAAACCAGAGGTTGATACGCTTCCTCTTCGCATTCGGAACTCAAATACAGGTCGATTTCGTCGTCAAGAGAGGTGATGCGCCGCTTCTTTTTCTTGAAAAGACTACTGCTGATAGTACTTTGACTTGATGTTTCTTGTGGTTCTGAGGAAGAATACTTTTCAGGTAGAATATACTTCTTGGCTTCGGATTTAAATGTGGCTAGAATGTTGTCCTTGGTGAGACCCATTAAGCTGAGTACATCTGAAGTGAGCTGACTGGTCTTCAATCAAGGATCAAGTATGGTTGAACAGAGATATACAGGTTTTTTGATAGCAGAGTGAAAGTAATCTTTCAGTTTGCTGAGCATCGCTTCAGCTGCTGGAATGAGCTCTTGCGCTTCATACCTAGATTGAGCCTTTTGTTAGAGGGAAGAACAATGTCAGAATTCAAACATTTGCCGATACAACAAGCATCTTCACTAACCAGGATAAGATTTTCAATTAACCAGATGTAAACTGGTGCTGCAAGAACCAATGTAACTTGTTTTTCAGGTGAGATGGTATCGGTTGCCTGGTTGAGTGGTTCCAAGAAGTCGCAAAGTTGTTGAATCTTGAGCCATTCTTCAGGTTGTAGATCATACTTTTTGGTTAGATTGTTCCGTTCACAGAAGATTTTGATGCAGTCCCGGAGCTTTAGAGCTCTTTGAAGCATGAAGTAAGTCGAATTCCATCGTGTGCTAACATCAGCAACCATACTGAGTTTTTTTCCGAGTATGCCTTTGGTGCAATCTTGAAAGGCAGCAGCTTTCTGGGGGGAGCGCTTCAGGAAAATTTGAAATCCACTGATGCGAGAAACTGCGGTTGAGATATTTATTTGAGCTGGTGGATCATTCAAGATAGCTGAAAGACCCGGTGGTGGTGTGATGTCAATTGGATGAGAGAAAGCTTTAATACTGTTTTGAGCAGCTAGATTGATCACATGTGCCATGCATCCAAGTTGACATTTGGTGTCATTGAAGGGGATCAAAGTAGCAAGGTGGGCAGCCAAGGTATTATTGTTTGAGGCGTTATCAGTTGTGAGACAAAAGATGCAATCCTTCAAGTTGAAAGATTCAAGAATCGAAGCCAAGATAGTTGCAAGTGTCACTCCTGAGTGATTTCCTTCCACAAGCTTGGCAGCCAGGACCATTGATCTGAGCTCAAAATGTTCATTGATCCAGTGCGCGGTGACACCAAGGACTGAGATGTTGTTTGGTGAGGTCCATACATCACAGGTTAGGCTGAGTTTTGATTTAAAGGTTGAAAACTGCTTTCGGAGGGCTTGTTGTCCTTGTTGAAAAGCAGTCCGGATGAAAGCTGCAAGAGTATCCTTTCCGCAAAGGAGGGATTTTGTGAGTGGATTGCAGAGCCGGAGAAGTTCAGTAAAATTGTCATGATCAACAACCTGATGAGGAATGTTGCTAGTTATAAAGAATCTTGCCACTGCCGCGGTTAAGGTATTGCGAGTAAGTTTCTTGGGTGTTTGACCGGTTTTTATAAAAGCTTTGATGCTTCCTAGGTTGCTAGATTTTCCATCGCTCTCTAGTCCGTGGCATTTGATCAAGTGATTGCTCATGCTTTTAGTCGATCCTTTTTTATCAACCGCCAGTCTTTTGAGGCATGGTACTGAGCCTCCCGGAACTCGATTTGCTTGGCAAACATTATAAGAAATATCGTCAACAATCTTGGTCTTGAAATACTGCCATACCCAGCTCTTTTTTGTCTCATGACTTTGGGATTTTGTGGATTCTGATTCGGGTGTTATGGCTTGAATGTCTGAGTTGGATGAAGTGGAATCAACAGATTTTCGCTTTGATGTTGCCGGCATGCTGTAGCTCGAGAAACAAGTGGTTGCAAATTTGACAAAACTATTGCTCAATAGCACCCAGGGTGTCAGGTCAGAACATTGGCAGATATCCGTCAGGTACCCGACATTTCTGCCGGATATTCCGGGTCCGGATGTCGGACAAGCTCTACCCGGCCCCGACTTACCGGATCTTATCCTTAATCCTGCATGGCCGAGCCACTTGTGACATAATGTCCAAGGTTTTGGCCAAACGGACTGTTTTGGTTCATGTCAAACTGAGTGGCAAATCCAAAACCGGCCCTGCCATTGATGACAAACCCATTAACTCCACTGCGAGTCGCGACTGATCGAGGCATTGGATTGGATTATTGCAATCGGCAGGATTGGGGATGGAGAGAGCTGAGAGGATGTTGATGAGGGGTTCGTCAAGTTGATGAAGGGTGCTTGGTGGGATGGTTGTTGGTTGGTTGGTGGATGCTGATGGGGGTTTTGTGTTTCTTGACTGTTTTCTCCACGCTTAGAATGTTTTTCATTGTACTACATACAAAACCACCTCAGGAGTACATACATCACTGATGGATGGTCAATTTGAAAAATATGTTTCGCTTCACAAGCGGTGATGAGGGATTGCACCCTACTGCTTACTACTGCTACCTGCTCCACTGCCTGGGCAGGTCTTCTTGCAATGTGAACTGTCCAGCGAGCGTGTGCAACCCTCGGGGAATGGTTCTCTTTTCCCACAGGCTAGACACCGGGTTACACTTCCGCTAGCAATGGTGTCCCCTATACAAGGGTTGTGGGTGTGTTCCTTGGGACAAGTCCAAACCGCGTTGCATGGTCCAGAGAGGACGAGGTCGACCTTGGTGTTCGTGCTCTTGCAGTGGATGCATGCTGGCGGGACGTACTGCCCCGTCATAGGGCCCTGATAATGATGATACATGTTTGCATTTACTGGCATTGACACCAATCCGCCCAGAAGTACTGCCAACATAAGGGCTCTTGCTGTGTACTTGGGTGTCATCGGGACTCGAACGCACGCTTAATGATTGGTGAGTGGGTACGGAGAGGGCACTGATGTCGCGACTTAACAGATAGGCTATGTTGCCACACAGAGCACTGATGGGGCAGAGGCATTTATACACTTCTACTCAAACGCACTCGGAGCATTCACATTACTGCTCATTAAAGCTTTCACTAGAACTTATTGTGTTTTTAAAAAAACCTTGGACTGTCGCCGCTTTTTTTGCAATTTTAGTTTGCCAGTACGGGATCTATCTCCACTTGAGCGAAAAATCGGTGATCGAATCACTTGGATTAACAGGCGGGGGAATTCAATGGTTCAATTCAGAGCACTTGCTTAAATCTTCCGATAAGAGAATTCCAACGCAGCAGAACATCGAAGCCCTGATCTCGTGCGACTTGGAGATCGAGACTATTCCTGTGAAACATTGGGGGAAATGCTTCGGGGTGTGCATCGAGGACAAGACTGAGAATTGGAAGATTGTGTAGGTGGGTCTCCGTTTCCTCATCACCCATTGCTTCGCATGAGACATTCAACCAAAGCTTTTCTGTTATTCGCTACTTTTGGCGCTCAGATTTTCTGGTGACACCAAGCCCTGCCAGGCTCTTATTGACGCCGGATAAGATGCGGATCTTCTCATCCATGAGGCCAGCTTGGGGCCTGAAGAAACGGAACTTGTAGAAACGAAGGGCTACAGCACCATCGACCAAGCAATCCAAGTGGCTTTAAAGTAATCTATTTCCTCCGATTTTCTGATCACTACTCAGAAGACCCTTTTTTCATCGATGAATGTGCAACGTTTGGGTTGCTGATGATTTTTTCCTGTTGTTTTACGACGATCATGGCCGACGATGTTTACCAAGGATGAAGGCGAAGAATTGTGTGCTGAATCACTTTTCGGGGCGATACCCGAAGATCCCTCCGTCGATCAACACGACACCGGAGCACGAGATGAAGATGGCGATTGCGTTCGATTTCATGACGTGCAAGATTGGCGAGATTGGAGCTCTACAGAAGTGTATGCCAGCCTTGGAACTAGAGTTCATCTGGTTGTTCAGTATCTTCATCTTCTGAATCCAAGTTAACCATGCTCCAACCCCATCATTTGACAAGTTGCCAATGGGTTACTGTTATTTTTGAAGCTGAGAATTACAGACATTTGCTTTTATCAAGGGTAAATCTGTTCAAGATTATTGGCCAGACAGAATTCAGTATCCTCATCCTTAACAACAGCTCGATTATTTTCTTCCCAATCCTTTTTTTGCACAAACTTCTTTCGATGTGTTGACTCATGAGTGGAGTGGTTTACCGGTGAGATGTAGTCCATGTGTGGAGTGATATTTCATATAAATTGCAAATATCTCATAGGCCTCTCTGCCTTGCTGACCGGATTGACACTGACATCTGTTTTGGAACCACTGCTATACAGCTGGTTGTAGTTCTTTTTTTTTCGCAAACATTGCCTTAATCTTCATGATTGCAAGGCGGATTAGTGTCAGGAAGTGTATGCTGGACTTGATCACTGCGAATGATCCGAAATAGTTAATTTGGAACATAACATGCATTCCAGGAACATTTAATACGTATATACAATCAACAGTCTTTTTTTGTCTCTATTATACAAGTAAAAGGAAAGATTTTTTTTCTCCTATGGTGCGTCCATAGGCAAACACTAAAAAGGGTGTGATGAAAAAGGGAATGGGCAGAATGCGGTGATAGCGGCAGGAGATTGATGAGAAGGCTGTTTGGAAGGGCCATAATGAAAAGAGGTATTGGACACAACATGTCCACAAAAGGATAGTGTATGGGGGAAGATTGATCATGATGCAAGCGCATCTTGTGGGGCGTCGAGATCGTGGGGATGAAGGTGTTATTTCAATCAATCCATCATCATCCGAATAGTTGCAGTCTTTCACAATCCCTCTCAGGAAGCCCGCTGCTCGAAAAGGGCCTCGGTGACTCCGTTAGCCTTATTAGCTTTATCCAATGCTAAAAGAGCAAAATGTCCACTGTGAAAAATTTAAAGTCACAAAACATTATGAGCGCTCCGTTTTTTTTTTCTATGAATTAAGTCCGGCAAGACCAGGACTAGGGTATTTTATGAATGAAGAGTCTTACCCAACGACAGGCCGATTGATAAACTCAATTCTCCAAGTCGAGGTACTAGATCTTCCGGGGAACTCAGCAGTTTGTGTTTCGTAAAGACTATCAGGACATCAAGACTTCAGTTCTATATATGTAGTCATGGGGATGTGTTATACGTTTCACGCGAGGAGGGGAGGTCACTCAACTCAGGGAATCCAGCGTTGACCTTGTTAGCCTTCAAGTATTTCACCAAATTGCCAATGAACAGATCTCGAGTTTTCGTGCTTATTGAAGCCCCAGCTGCAAACATCTGCCAATCTGTTTTGGCCCACTGATGTCATCATACCCGACCAACAATGATAATAATAATAATAAAGAATCAGAATTGAGCGCATGAAGAGTATTCATTGGTACTGACAGTATGCCGACTGTCTAATGGCACCCCATACTCGTTCGAAACCGAAGGGTAAAAGTTGTCTTGCGTTTGATAGATTGATTGAGGCACCAATTTTAAGTTCAATAACCGGTCCTGATTTTTTAACAGAATGGGAGTGTTCCGATTAGCTCAGTCGCCCGTATGGACAAGAAGAAACCCTCTTGGATACTAAGACCCAACAGCAGAAGACTCAACTGCAAATAGGTTATATAGAGTTCCCCAGGAGTCATCAAGCTGGTAAGCTAATTTGGTATGCAGGCCGTTATCAGCGAGAGCGTATTTGGACCACTTGGCAATGTAGTCCTCCGCCGTGGATTTCAGCTGAGATCCGAGGCTTGTGTCTCCGGTAGCCACGGCGAGGTGGGACATTGCGCCGATGCCGATGATGGCCTTCAACGCCAGGTTGGTCTGGTTGGCTAGTTTCCCGGCAAAATCGTCCGACGACAATTGCTCCGCCGGCACCAGTCCATCATCCACCAAGAACTTCGCCCATTGTGTTAGCGTGTTGTAGTGCCGCTTCACCCATTCTACATCCTTAGTCAGTTGGTAATACGACTATTTTCGTTCACATTTTTCAACCAAAATTCGTGCGCTTGTAAACGTCCAGGTTGTTGTTGATAATCCACCCGCCGGCTCTTATCAAAAATGCTTACCAGGACCATAATTATTATGTTGCCCGCTTCTTCAACCGGCATCGCAGCGTCCTTGCCATCATTATGTCCCGTCGCATCTGATGAGAATAAGAGGAAATTAGTCCACATCAGCGCCAGTGCCACTGGCCGCGTGCCTCTTTGTAATTGTGTTTGGAAGTTAATTACTGACTTGGATATCGACCTAAATCGTGCACAGTCCTGAATAATGCAAGAGGCGAAGTCAGACAAGAAACCGAAACCGAAAGCTCGATTAAACAAACAAGGGGAAAAAGAAATGTTTCAACAGCAAGTGAAGCTGGAAAAAAAAACTATACACATATCGAGGAGAATTGAAGCATTGCTTACCATCTGTTGGGGTACAGTCCACTCTCGCTATACTTGAAGATCGGCTCCAAGCTTAACCTCAATAATGTCGGATCCAGGTAGCTGAGAATGGGGAATTGTGCTAACAAAAAGAATCAAGGCACATCAAAATAAAGCCGAATTATATTGAGTCAATACAATCCCTTTCACGAAATGTCACTCTTCAAATCGAAAGTAGCTCACGAAAGATGACATCAACCGTCTGGTGTTTCGATTGAACGCGTAGGTTTGATATTGGATGAAGAGTCATCAAAGTTGACAAGTCCCGAATCAGAAAATATATATATATGGTCCCAATGAGCCTGCAAAGTGAAGCAGAAGCAGATTGCACAGAGGCTTACGCTCATGTCACCATTGCTAGAGATTTCCTTTGAGAAGATAGCGATATCGGAGGGGTCGAAGTTCCCAGCAGAGTCTTTGCCGATAGTGAGCTCCATGGCGCCGACAGCTTGGCGGGCACTCAAGCTGACGATGGCGGCATAGTCGTCTCCCGCAAGTCTCCTCGCGTCGTCTAAGATCTTGTTGTCTATCTCGATTGCGGCCTGGAAAGCTTTGGAATAGTCGTCCAAGAAAAAGTCGATGGCGTCCATCGTTTGGCTGAATTTACTGCGCCAATAACCCCACTTTTGTACCATGGTACCCTGCCTCTCGTCCCCGTCTGGAACCTTTTCAATCGACTGGACATACGGATCGCGCACATGTCCAACGGCAAACACCACTGGCTTCCCGTCTCGATCCAGCGGTACCGAATACCCGAAGCCCGCAGTTTGGTCTGAAATGGCTCGGTACTTGGTGTCTTGAGTGCCGCCCAATTTCCCTTGACTCACAAACTCCTTCCGCAGTGCTGAAGCTACACCAGAAGATGTTGTTAGACCCGACATCTGTCGGTTGTGAGAGGGAAAAATATGAGCACCTTTTGGTATCGACAGCACAATATGATTGACTGTGTGTAATTCTATTTTTTGAAAGATGTATAATTACTTTTTGAGTGGCATAAACAGCTTGTCCCCATCCAGCATATTCGTTTTGCTCCGAGAACACCAATGGGTCTTTCCGGCCAATCTGATAACTAATGGACTTTGCGGAATCGTTGTGCGACCAGGCAGCAGTAACGCTGTGATCACCAGATGCCCAATCGGCTTGGATATCGGTATAAACCATCACGGGGTCATTTTTTTGGGATCTGTGATCATCCAGCAGCTGGATCGACAAGTAACTGAAGGGCAAGCTTTGTCGGAGTCGGTCGTCTGGCGTCGGCAGGGGGCTCAAGAAAGTGACGTTGAACTGCACCGAGCCGGCTTCCATCTTGAAGACGCTCCGACTTGGGGTACATTCGAATGCGAGTTGGGTGGCGCGAAGATGTTCATTGCCGATGTTGTCGTCGTTAGGCTGCCCCATGAATTCGTACGTCTTGCCGTCCACTCTAATCAAACCCGCCCATCCTAGCCTGTAAGCAAACTCGTTTTCTGGGAATTGGATAGGCCAGAATTGCGCCCAACGTCCTGCTAAGTAGCCGCCATTCCCGCCCTCTTTGCCTGTTGCAAGCCATGCCGAGATATCTATTTTTTAATTTATTTTATTTTGTGGATGGGTCAGCGGTCCAATCAAGCGTCTCAAGTCATCAGTCATGGCGGATAATTTCGACTTAACAAGGTGATTTCACCGCCAAAGGAATAGCAGGCGGTAAGAGAGGATGGAAGGTAGAGCTCATGGGGGGTTGAGACGCGAGAGCTTGTGCAGCAACCGCAGAAGCACCTAAACAAACGTGAAGTGTAGACAAGAGAAGTGCCAGACAATGCGGCAGGCGGTGATGGTATTTCGTGTTGTGTCTAGAAAAGGTTGATAGCAACTTCATGGTGGATTTATGTACAAGATGTTCCGAAGGAATGTGACAAGTATGGGAACTTTCTTGAGCAAAGTATTGCGGAAGAAATGTGATGATGGATTGCCAATGCCAAGCAATGCGACGAAACATGACGGAATGTAAAACGCGATGCAGAAAGGAGTCACGAGTGTATCTTTCATGGCGGTGCATCATGGTAGATGCACAAGTTTGCCCACTCGTCCCAAGCATTCTCACCGAAGGCATTGGTGCTCACCGGTGCTGGTGCTGATCAAGGACCAGCATGGCCACGGTGTGTACACCAGATCCAATTGAGGCGGCGAAATCCCCACATAACCATCAGTACGACCGGCGAACCCAAGACAAGTCCCATCCTGCAGGCGCGCGCGAGTGGTGAAGCACCTGTCGCATTGCGCGGACGGGACCGCAGGGAGGGAGTTGGGAATAATACTGTTTTTTTGGCGTGCATCCGGATCCTCTATTCTGCCATTTTGGTGGTATCTACACCCCCGGGCGAGTGAAACGACTCGGTTGCGTAAATGAGGGCGCCACCGCGGCCCCGCAATAGTATAACATCGCCACTGACGCGTTTCACGGAAGCGTCACTCGACGTCCGCCGAGAGCGCGCCAGCACCGGGAACGTGACGCCTTGGTGATACTCATCCACCCCTCCACCTGGGAAGTTGAGGCATTGGGGTCGTCACATGGGCCGACCCAGGGGCGATCAACCTGTGAGTGTGGGGCCACTGCGGGGCAGCGAGGCTGTGTTCAGGACGTACCCAGTGGAGGCTGTAAGAGTTTGAGTTTCAAGACACTTTATTGCAGCTATCAACTAAAGCTGATAGCAGTAAGAACTGAGAAGAAATAAAAGATGAGAAATCAATAACAAAAATGATGAAACTAAAGAAATAAATGAAGTACCTTCTTATGATCTGAACCTAGCCGCAGCACAAGAGAGAAACGGTGTAGAGATAACTTTTTGGAGATAAGATAAAAACAAAGCCAAAAGAATGTGAGGAAATGGATGAATAATTTTTTAGAAAACATCAAGTATTGAGAAACGGGAGAAAGAGAATAAATGAGAAACGGATAAGAACAGTCCGGATGCACATCCACTTGATGTTCTTTGCGACTCCTCCTGAATCTCAACAATCTTAGTGACCGGAATCGGAACTTATGATTGCGCCACTCTGCCGCTGCTTCTCCTAGGACTTGGGCGCGTCTGCACAAACAGGGGGACGATATGCAATGGCCGAAGTTGGTTGTAAAATCCTTTTTCCAAGCAAGCCGACCAGCACTGGTAGGCAGGGAAGAACCAACCCGCACCACCGCCATGTTTGTCAGCCAAGACATCCGACTTGATGCAGTTGGAATTTGGGGATACGCGGCCGCACCAGGTACACAGGGGTGTTTTTGGACCGTCTGATCGGAGCACTATTCCCCAACAGCTCAGGTACAACACACATTTCATCCCGCGTCTAGCAGCTCTTTTTCAACCTCTCCGCCCCATCATTTTATCATCATGGACCTTCAAACTAACCTCAATTTCTGTTAGGGGGTTCCGATTCTCGGTTTCAGAGCGAGGGAAAAATTGAATGATATGTAGCAAAAAAAAAAAAAAAGCTCATGCGTTACAAAAGGATAAGATTAGAACGACAGATTAGAGGCAAATTGCGTTAGACAGATTAAACAAAAAAAGGAGTGGAGTGGTAGCGCAAAGGCGAAGAGTTCAAGGGGAACGGAAAAAATCTTAGGGACGAAACGAGGAGATTTGACGCAGAAGGGGAGACCATAGGGAGGGGGGAGAGGCGAGATTTCTGAGGCTGGAA
The DNA here is from genome assembly GCA_004348175.1 of Puccinia novopanici. Classification (NCBI taxonomy): domain Eukaryota; kingdom Fungi; phylum Basidiomycota; class Pucciniomycetes; order Pucciniales; family Pucciniaceae; genus Puccinia; species Puccinia novopanici. The sequence continues at coordinate 24,126 of SMGU01008577.1, forward strand.
AAGAGGCCATTGGGGGTGTGAGGATTAGGCAGAATGAAGGTCGGGTGCGCGACGGGCGTTTCGGCAAGGTCTTCTTCGTGATGGTGGTCCTGTCCTACACTGGGAGAGCCACAGCCCAGACTGTCGTGGTCGGAACACGAGGGTGCATTGACACCACTAGCCCAAGCAGCATCGGCTACCTCATGACGGGAGTCGGAGCGGTTGGTCGCGCGCTGGACGAGCACGATTTCGGAGGTCGCGCGATGGTGTCGTCTCGGCTGCTCGACAAAAGGCACCGCTGCGCCGAGCCAATACCCCAAGCTCTTCCGATGCGGATGGTCCGCCATTGAGGGCCTCGGACGCTTAGTGTCTTGTACGTTTTTTGGAGGTGCGGCAATAGTCCAGACGATGGCATCCAGCAGCTTGTTAGAACCTGCACGCGTCTTTTGGTCGCTTTCCGACATATGAAAGCTCGCGTCTTCTGCCGTCGGCCGTTCCTCAGGGGACTCAAATCGAACGCCTTCTTCGTCAGAAGCCATGTCGATAGCTTGATCATCGCTGGCGAAGCTGCTATCGCAAGGCGTCGTGCTCCCAATGTCCATCTGGGACAGCACGGCGGACTCGCAATGGACGTCTTGATCACTACTAAAGCTGCAGTCGCTCGGCGTCGTGCTTCCATCCTCTATGACAGTGCTACAGCGTGGGTTAGGCTTGACCAAATCTTCTGCTTCTCCAAGAGTGGCCGTGGCTTGTCAAGAAAAAAAAAAGAAGAGTCTTGTCAGCGAGGGAATCAAATTGACACTTGATAGACAAATTACTCACCAGTATGCCCAACGTCAGACATGGAGTTCTCCAGCTGGATTTGAAAGCCTGAACCGCTGGGTGACTGAGACCTATGATAGGAGATAGTACGCTGTCGGGAAACCAGAGGGCCCTTGAAAGGAGGGGGTGATCGATTGGTGTTACTGCTCCGAGCGAGCTTGCATGGAAGCAGCAAGGGTTTCGGTGTGTATTGACGGGGGGAATAAGAGGGATGAGGGAGGTCACTCTCATGGTCTGTCGATCCTGGGCTGAAAGCCGGGCCCCTTTGGGTAGCGGGAAGCTTCTCAGCATCCTCCACCTTCAACGGCTTTTGCTTCTCAGTCGTGAAAGTGATGGGTTGGTCCAGCCCGGTGTCTAACTGCCCCCATCCGAATCCGGCGTGGATTCCCATCTTGCGCAAGGCGGCATCCGAGACAGCTTTCCGCATCCCTTCAACGGCAAGCTTTCTGCGTGTTTTGGGCGTTAGATGGTCGGTCTTATTGAGGTCCGTATCGATGAATTGACCGGTTGGATTGCATGAGCGGGGTTGGGCAACTTGAGGAGCTTGAACGGTACGGAGGGGTGGGAAATATGGCAAATAAAAAGGCACGACTAAGTCCGGATTTGCGAGTCGTGGTTGAGTAGGAGGAGTACGTGAGATGGGCGTGAATAAGGGCTGAGAGATGAGGGGAGAGATGACAAAGGAGGGCTTGGGTGGAAGATTCCATGTCAAGGATGGCGTGGGAATATAGTGAAGAGAGGTCATATTGGACGCGTCTCTCAAGGGTTGATGATGATTTTTATTAGTTCTGGAGCGGGGAGGGCCTTCCTCAGTGCGCTGATTCTCTTGGTCTTTCGGCTTTGATCCTTTTTTGTGGGTGCGCCGGCGATTCGGGCGATGATAGGTCTGAGAAGGACGAGGTGGAAGACCAAAAGTCTGGGAACATTGGGAAGGCATCGCTATTTGCGGCCTTGGAGTCTGATGACGAGAAGGCTGTCAGCTGATTGCGGAGGAGAGACAGTGCCCAAACCAGAAAAAGCTTGTTGAGGATGTCTCAGAGATCAGTAATAATGAGGGTGATGGTAGAAGAGAGTGTGGGATTGTTTGAATGAACGAGCGAAAGGACGACCGAAGAGCAAGACAACAGCGGGAGGTGGGGGGGGCGGGGGCAAAAGAGAATGCCAACAGACGGGAAGAGTAGAATCAAGCTCGTAGGCTGGAGAATTGAACAGACAGGGATGAAGGCTTCAACAACACAGAATCATCCAAATCTTTTGCAGACGTGAGAGTGTTTTAGTGAGGAAAAGGTAGAAGATGAGGCAACTAAGTATGGGAGCAAGTGCCAGGGGGGGAGGTGGCGGCAACTGATACTTATACGAAGTCATTCTAGGAAGCACTTGATGGTGGTACAAGTAGTCCAACACGGAATCCAGCACCCTCGTCAGGTGTGCCTCCGTCCGCAGGCCCACCGGACGTGGACCGCTGGTGCCTCTTCAACTTCTGCGGCCATAATTCATCATGCTTGCAGTTGCACTCCCGACAGAGTACATGATTGACGTCCGGGCCGACCATTCGGACTAACAGGCCGACAGCAAACCAGCCGGCTGACTTACCGGGCATTCATGATGGCCGGAGGACTCTCCGCCTTTCTTCCATCGAATGGAACCAGCATTCCAAGCTCATCCACCACAATGTCCACAGTATTTAAATATGTAGTTTGAATCGTGGACCTCATGTTATGACACGCCTGCTGAAAATTGTCCACTATAGGAACGACCTGCAACGGCCCTGCAAGCAACCAATTCCTCCAAACCCACCAGAACAAAAACCGGTCGTAAAGAAACAGCTGCTAACAAGACCGCGACACAGTCGAAGGTGACAGGACCCTGGAAATCACCTTCTAGAGACACACATGCAACATGTAGTATTTTTTTTAGATTAATGATTCTCACCATCGACTAAATATTGCCTAGTAGTACTAACATAGCCCAGCTAGAGGTGCATCACGGGCTATGTAGTAGGGCCAGGAGCCCTCGCCCGACCTCGCGCGCGGCTTACACGGCCACCAATTTTAGATCACATACTCCGGCCATACCTCAGGGTCCGCGGTGCACCGTGATCACATATTGTCCCTCCGTTTCATCACTCTGACCCAGCCATTGTGTTCACCTCATCTCCAGCCAGATTACTGCCGTCTACACTCAGATTGCCAGTCGGACCCAACCAGCCAACTTGACCAAGACCGACTCCAGATTCGGCTGTCATCCCACTCGAAAGTTGAACAGTCAATCGCGTACTCAATACATACATCAATCGCGTACTTGAAACATATTGTGTTTGCAAGAATTGTTGGACCCACCTCAAATTTTTCTTTTATTTTTGTACAATGTATCAAATAACAGATTTTGCGTTCATCAATAAAATCTGGGTTTCTGCCCAGTTGTTCTCACATTCCATACGCCAGGCTCCTGTCAACATGCATCCATGCATGCATGCAGGTGCCGTAGCAAATTAACAATTTGTTTGCCAACTCTGAATAGCACGATATCCAACATCCATTATCTGCTTCACACATCTATGCACTCAAGGTCAACTCCGGCCCTAGCTTAACACAATCCCCTCCAATTCGGAAGGGATGGCCACTGCAGCCCCGCGCAGCGGCCTCCAAAGGAGGGGCTTGCAGCTAAAGTCAGATTTTCTGCCTGGAAGCAAATGGCATTTTGGTGGAGCAAAAATGCATTGACCTGGCAGAGGTCATCTGTCAATATTTCTCACTGCCGGATTACACCATTGGATAGGCCTGAATTGTGCCTTTCTGTGGGTCCAATCCACTTTATCCCCATGTCTTATTTCATCATGCTACATCATTTTGAAAAGTTGTGCTTGGACATTTCTTGACACATACAGCGTTGTAGGATATTCTGTATTATTCCTTCTTAGTTCAGTCACAGACTAGTTTGAAAACCTACTACCTCCACTTCAATGATAAGGATGGTAGGCTGTTTGCAGCCTCCTAGGGAAAATGAATGGCTCAATTTAAAGCCAAGATAGATGCCTACTGGGGCCCTTTCAGAGCATGTCTCTACCCCCTATACTTCTCTGGTCTCTACCCCCTATACTTCTCTGGCAATCATTGATCTTATAAGAAAACTACATTATGTTGATGATACAGGAGCCGCTTCCAGGCCAAATATTGGACTTGAGTGGCAAGCCGCACCTTTGGAGGCCGCTGCACGGGGCATCCAATGGTGGGGCTTGTGTTAAGCTAGACTCCGGCCGGCCTTTCTCTCCAACACCGCAACCCATGAAAGGCGACGACAACGGCCGACTATAAATTGCGCTTCTTGGACCACTTTCCCTCACTTCTTGGACCTCATAAGCTTGCAATCAGCCCTAATGACCATTCATTCCAGCTCCCTGACCTGCTTGAACCTCAGTGTTTCATACGTCGTTGGACTGTTTCACACAATGTCATTGCAAACCTCCCCCAATATTATCCACCCGGCAAACCCTCTCATAACATCCACCTGCAATACTGTGATTGATCCTAAATACAGCACCAATTCTTTGGTTTGATATTTCATTCCACCTGTGACCAACTTGATTTTCAGCTCTTCGGAGTCTCCTTCCAAAGTTACTAGTACCTATATTAGTAGGCAAATCAACCTTCAAGTGAGGCATTGCTCACTCGTGTTTGGATTATTCCAATGATGCTGACTTTATTTTTTTCCAACAGCCTATAAAGATCACCACATCCTTCAAGTTATACATTGCGACTAAAAACAAGAAGAAGCAGAAAATCTGGTCTTTGGTCAGCTCGTTCAAAGACTTTGTGGTCACTATAGACGGCAGTGACACTTCCTACTCACGGTTTCAACAGCTGGTGGCGGCGGCCTGCGAGAATGAGTTTGCAAATACTGCAACGTTGATTGAAGAGTCAATTGAAACTGGTTCACCCAAAATCGACTCGATTGGTTCCATCCCTCGAGTTGCGGGCTGGACCAAATCCGACGGAAACTCATTTCTAGCTCCGATATCTTCACCGAATGGGTTGAAGCGGCAACCTCATACGGCAGGTCCACCATATCCTTGGCGTTGAAGATGGCCAACCCTGCTGAGATGATCAAGCAAGGCCGCCAGGAAGATCTCCTGGCTCAAAGAGCCATGCGAGCCTGAGCCGCCAGACATGCCACTGCACTCAAACGAAAAGTGGGTGTTAGCAATGACAAAGAGGTTACTAACTCTGATGCAGAGGACGATGATCGAGTAAATATCAAAATGAAGCTCCTGTACAATACTCACCCCATAAACACTCTTTACAACTGCAAGCTGCCAGTTTACGTCAACCCAACCAACCCCAAGAGGTACATTCTGCTCACCATGGTTAATTGCCAGGAGTGGGCTAAGGATTTGGTATGTTAAGTTTCCCGAGCCATCCTGTCCCCCCCCCACCCCCAAAGACCTCCCCATTTATTCACAATGACTTTGCTGATATGTTTCTTGTATCTCAGGTGGCAGTCAAGTCGGGGGTTGACATCAATACCCCACCACGTGGGTTGCCTTACTTGACCCAAACAGGCCCCTCCCCTTCCAAGCGGGTTCGGTTGGCGACCTCGGCCCCAGATGCAGTCAAGCACTCGCTTGCTCAGCTTTTGGCGGAGGCAATGCATGGCAATGCACCCAAATCCACTAGTACGACGGATGTGATTGTCCCCAGCTCGGATTCGGCCGGTTCGCTCATCCCTCAGCCCATGTTAATGGACTACCTCTCTTACCTTAAGATCAATCCGAAGGAAATGGTCCACCAAATATTGATGGATAATGGGTTGGTGTCCCATCATTTCTTCAAGTCGGCAAACCTCTTGCGCAAGGACGTAATTGGGCTTGGCCTCACTCTAGGAGTTGTCACTCTCCTCTTTGATTGCGCCAGGCGCTTCGATAAGCACCTTGAGTGTGAAAGGGAGCTCGCTTAGCTTTACCCACCTGCCTGCTCATATGCTCGACTCTTTGCCTGATGTCTTACTTTGTCTCTCTACCCAAAAGAAAAGCTTATCTCATCTTTGACCGGTTGGGATTGCTGGGCCTGGGCCTCATAAAAAAAAAAAAAGGAAATAATTAAAAATACATATAAAAAACCAGCTATCCATCTCTCTCCTTATCCCGATCTTGTCTCTCTCACATGATATTGGTTTCCTCGCTTGTCTTGAAAATCAAATGACTCACATCCTGGTCTGCTCCTGAATGTGCTCTGCCAAAATGTTCTCTCTCTGTCTGCCAAGTTGTTATCTGCCTGCCTACCTGACTGTTTTCCGAAAATACAAACAAACAGTATTGAATTGTCAACCACGATGCCCAGGCAGTACCAAACCACTTGGCCTTGGCCATACAAGTCACAACAACTGGTGACAAAATTTTAGATGTCTTGCTCCAAACAGGAGCCACAGCGCAGGCCCAGATCTGAGTTTGTGGATTAATTGGATGGAGGGTGCTACACATGAGAAGACCAACCGGCAGTATTCATGGCGGGCCAACTCTGACGGACTGGGTCAGGTGCCACTTTGCTTTTGGCTCATGGTTGTACTGGGCAAAACTGCCACTTTGCTTTTTGCTCATGGTTGTACTGGGCAAAGGCAAACATATCTATGATATATGAAGATTACCATTGTGTGTGTTGATTGACATGACATTGCAAACAATCAACGATTGCATGCATGGAGGAGACCAGGAAAAAAACAACTGAACCAAGCAAGCTTTATTGAGGAGAAGAATCAGTGGAGATAGTTGGAGAAGAAGGAGACAATTGAGAAGATGATGGCATGTTTTAGCCGCAGTGCCTGTATAAGCTAGTACAAAGTTCTCTGGTCATGATTTCTGCTGCAGTGCGTCACACTTCCCATTTGGAATCCATTGTTAGTGACATTGCCTGTGTTCATTGTAGCTTACTCTTGACTGCCGCAATGCAGAGCTCAATTGGATTTAGCTCTGGGCAATACGGCAGCAAGAAAATCAATCGGACCCCTGCTTTGTCGCATAGCTGTTGAACGCGCTGGCCTTTGTGCACCTTGGCATTATCACACACGAGAATCAAGTTGGGGGCTGGGTACCTCAGCCTGTTCATCCGAGGAAGCTTTAAAAATCAAGAAGGCAGGTATTAGAGTCCGTGAAAAAGTACAACAGATAAGAGAAGGGCACTTACAAGATCCCATTTCAAAAAGTTCTCAAACTTTTTCGCGTTGATAGTATCTTCTTTTACCTTCATCTCAATGACACCGTCAATAGATATAGCAGGAAGCAGGCTGAGGCATTCAGCATTTTGGCGGATAACTGTGCGGACTGATGAGGTGCCTTGGGTAGAGCGAGCATAAGATCTCAGCAGGTCTTTGTCACAGACCGCACTTTCATCTGATGGAGAACGACATAAAAACTCCAAACAATCAGCCATGGAACTTGATCAAATGAGGCCAGGAACACTTACCTGTGAACACTAAGAATTCAGCTGGAATGTTGCACATGTTTTCCACATAAGTGTACTTCTTGATGAGACATTTTCGAGCGTTGATAGTATCCGCCTTTTTGAGTGTGATGGACAAGTGGTTGACTAGATTCTCATGGACTGCTTCCATGCTAAGCAGAGTCCCCGTGTGATCATATAAACGCTCCCTGATTTTGTCCAAAAAGAGGCCAGGTTCATCTTTGATAAGCTGGACCATGAAGTTGCTGTCATCTTTGGATAGGGTTCTTGCTTGCCCTGTTTTCTTGTACTCATCGGGGTTATTGATTACGGACTTGGTTTCCTTGTAAAGTGCCATCCATCGATTGAATGATTGACAAGAAATTTGGAGTCCTAAGCTTGCACGGATATCGTCTCGGGATTGACCTTGGAGCGACATTCTAACCACTGCAACTTTGATTTCCGGTGGATAAGATACAAACATGATGTTGTTATTGGGGATGGACCAGATGAGACGCAAGCAATGAGGAGGAGGGTGGGCTGTGGAGTTGGGAGGAGGCCGGCGTACGATTCAGTCAGTCATGCAGGATGTGCATCGAGTTCCCATCAATCTGAGTGATGAAGTTGATGGGTGTCGTTGTTGACCTTGTGCTGGAATTTACAGTTTGACTTGATGAGACATTGGAGGGATATCTGCAATTTTGGCAAAAAAGAAAAAAAAAACTCACCTCAACTCGCTAAATGCATAATATTCCCCGGGGGCAGGTTGTGAAAAATTGGACTCGGTCCAAGAGTTCTTGCAAATACAATACATCAATCACGTACTTGAAACATACAAACTGGGTGAGGTGAGGGACAGGATGAAGGATTGAGGCCAAATGCACATTTTGACCAAGGGGTAACTTCATTTGTACTTGTCACAATGTCACAATGAAGCATGTTATATCTCGAAAGGAATCTGAATCAAAATTATATATGCATGATTGATGATCTTATTCCATGAAACATACAAATTTGGTGGGAAGTAGCAAGATGAAGGATTGGGACCACATGATACTCTTTCTCTAGTTTACATTTCCATGGATAAAAAAAATCACTCAAATTATCATCCACTTGAGATGATTAATTATCAAATTGAGGGTACTCCAAATTGAAACATAAAATCATAAAACAACATGCCTAACAATGTAGTGTGATTTTTTGGCAGGGGATTATCAAAAGAGTTGGATGCATTTTGACAAGTCCTGCAAACACAAAGTTATTTCAAAGGTATACATGATTTTATGTCTGAATTTTGAATCCCCTCAGTGAACCAGATTTCTTGGGAGTCCCTGGGAAGACAGTTTGTACTTTTTCCAAATTCAATGGCCTTTGAGAGTGATCAGCTCTGGATGGCCTTCAACCTCATTGGAACCTGGTGGCCCTCATCAACATTGAGAGACTTTGCACTCTACCAGAGGCCAATACCAGCCATCACAAGACTGTACACTCTCTCACTGACCAAGCCACCAAGAAAGTGTAAAATCTCTTGCTAATCAATACCAGCCATTGAGAAAGTGTACACTCTCTTGATGACCAGCACAGGCTATTGAGAGAGTTTAAAATTAGTAAATGGCAGTTACAGGTGTCAGAATTTTATTCTCAATGTCCGCTCACATTCTCTTCACAAGTTCCACTATTATTTATTTTCCTATATTTTCTCATCCATCGTGATTTATGATGCTTCTTTCTTCCATAATTAAGTTATGATGCACTTCTCTGTCCATCAATGATGTATTCACCACCCCCAAAAGGAAGGCAATGTGTGCACATTGCCTTGATTAAAACATTGCTCTTACCCAGGTATAACTCAGGTTTAACCTTTGTTTTACAATACTATATTAAGCTATAACCTAGTTTTTGTGAAAGTATTACCAATTTAATTAATTTATGCCAGTATTACCAGTCACCAAGAAAAAAAACAGTAGTAGTAGGTGCCCATTGACCCCCAGGTAACACAGGGATCCCTTTGTTCCTTTGTAAGAGATAGGCACCTATTTAAACCCTTTTTACCACAGTGGGTATCATTGTAATAATTTAGTTAGAATTATGTATATAAAATGTACAATTAATGCTTGAGAGATGTTACAGTAAAATTAGAAAAATGTTATAGCATGGCAATGTGCGCACATTGCCACCTTTTTTGGGGTGGTGATTGATGCCTTCCATTACAGAATTTTAATGCTTTCTTTTCTCTTCCATTGCAGAGTTTCAATGCCTTTTATGTCCATTTTTAAGTTACAATGCCCAATCCATTATGTTTGCCTCATTACTAGCATATGCTTATTTGTTTGTCTTCTCTACCACATTTTATGCTCTTTGTTTTTTTATATTTATTCTGGCCATATGCCAGTGAAATAAAATCATCAAGACTGAGACTAATTTTCCCTGACCCACTATTGCTCCTTGGTCCAATCTAAGTCCCTCAAGATTTTCCCTCTCCACCTCAAAATCTTGTCCTGAAATTTCAACAACAGGTCACTATGAGAGGTATACATTCCTCTTGGAGGCTGTTATTGGTCATTGGGAGTGATGGTTGTTTGGGCCTGCCAAATCTGGAAAGGCAAATACAAGGGGAGCAACAGAAAGGACATTTTAGGAAAATCTGGAATTCTAGGTTTTAGAATTCCATATTTGGATGTAGGAGGGCTTCCAGATTGACTGGAAGTCCTCCAATGATAGTGGTTGATTGGTGATATGTACTGATGGTGACCAAAGAGGGTGTGTAACTTCTGATCCAAGGGGTTTGAGAGGTTGTTGTCCAAGGTGACCAGGGGTTCAATTGAGCCATAGAGTCCATTCCTCAAATAAGAATAGTTCATCTCTGGACAGAATTATGATAAAATATTTGGAAAAGATGGAAAGAATAGAGAAAAAGAATAAAAGAATTATGTTTTTAATTTTTAAACATTTAAGAATACCACACCAGGAAATTGAAAGATTGTAAAAGTGCTACCATCAACAAAGCCCATACACACCTCAAATCCTTCTTAGCTCATCACCTTAGAAATTTCTTGACTTTGAGTTGAGTAAGGCCATTTGATGTATTTTTGTCCCAAAAAAATGATTGACTTGATAATGTGCTATCTAACCTTCACTACAGTCCCTTCAGATTCTGAGAAAATTGGCCAATTGAGGCAAGACCCAAGTGGTTCAAGTGTGCAAGCAAGCTGATTAACTATTGGTAGTTGTGGTCAAATTCCTTTCAGTGCGAAGATCTTGTGATCAAAAACTTTTTTTAAGAAATACAAGAGACTTTATTTGGAAGTCTGTAGTTCCGGTTTGAAAACATAGTTGGGCATGTGGAAGACCTCTGCAAGGTCATATTTTTTGCAGACCATTGGTTTGAGATGGGGTTTCAGGTAATGGCTTGCAATCAGTGCCTTGAGGATATTGGAGAGCTCCACCAGATTTCTGAGGATTTTTTTTTCCACAGTTCTTGAATTCCAATGGTTTTGTGGTGGGTAAGTTGTGCATCTAGTTTTTTGTCAAAATTAAGAAGGTACAGGAAAAACAAATCCAGGAGAGATTTTTGACACTTGGAGAATCCACACATTTTTTCAGAAGAGATCTGAGGATGTAGGAGAGGGAAATGAAAATCAGATGAAGTGTAAATTGGAGCGGAGACAGGGGGATAAAATGGGTTAAGCAATGTGAGCAGGTCTACTGATGGCTTGCTGACCTTCATGAAAATCCTACTGACTTATGACTCGACAGGTGCTGAAATTTAGCTATGTGAACTGTGCTAGTGAGTGGGAAACTGGGGTTAGATGCTCCCACCCCTGGAAAAAATACCAGGTAAAAAAAACTTGGGGGCAAAAAAAAATTGGTGCAAAAAGAAAAGTGTAAAATCTGAAATCTTTTTTGGATTAGCTGTATATCAGCTGCACATCATCCCATATTCTTCAATCATGAAAATTACACAATAGTGGGTTTCAAAGTTGAGTTGTGCATGCATGCCAGCCATTTTGCAGATGCAAATCCTTGTGCCTGAATTCATTCAAGTTTTTTTTAATGAATGCAGGCAGACCAGCAGACAGATTTTTCACTTCCCTCCTCCATAAATTCCACTTTAAATTTTCAATTTCATGTTTTTTACTTTCTGGAAAATAATCTGCCTGCCTGTTGAGGTCAACTTTGAAGTCCACTAATGCTTGAAGTTTGTGTGTGGCAACACACTTGAAAATCATGTTATGCAAAATAAATAAATAAATAAATAAACTACAATTGCAGGCTTGAAGTTGTCAGTTGTCAAAAAAAAAAAAAAAAAAAAAAA
>SMGU01008579.1:0-14814 GCA_004348175.1 Puccinia novopanici
AAAAAAAAAAAAAAAAAAAAAAAAAAAAAAAAAAAAAAAAAAAAAAAAAAAAAAAAAAAAAAAAAAAAAAAAAAAAAAAAAAAAAAAAAAAAAAAAAAAAACAACAAATTTGGACTGGAGGGCTAAAGAATGTCACAAGAAAAACAGGGAAAGAAGGTGACAAGCAAAAAAATCAACAAGTGTTTCAAAATACTTCACCAGAAAATAAATTAAAAAATAGTATACTGAGTATCACCCAATTTCAGTTCAAATTTCAGGATTAGTTTTCATTGGTCTGAAATTCTTATGGTCTGTATGTACCATGGCTCCCAAGCAATCCTGGGAACATTTTCTGCGTGAGTCAAAAAAGTGTTTTTTGGATCTTGGGTGCTGTTTCCAAAAATAGGGGTATCCCTGTTTCTGGAATTGAAGCTATGTGGGACATAAACAACTCTGTTGGTGCCCCTGGAATGGTGCCCTGTGATACCTGATTCTCAACAGAATCAAATCTGATAAAAAAAAAAGCACAAATTTCTCACAGAAACGCTTCTGCACCTGCTGTGTTACACACCCTTATAGAAAGCAAAATTTGGGGAACCCATTTTTTGGTATTCTGATGCTATTTTTTCTCCTCTTCCCCAGTCCTTATTCAATTTTTCCTTTATTATCTTTCCTTATTTCAAATCAAAGCAAATATTTATAGAACTTAGAAGACCAGCTGCTTCTTAGTATGAAAATATATCTGAAATTTCACAGACATGTAGTAAAATAACCTATTTCTGAATATTCATTGATCACATAATTTTAGTCTAAAATTAATTTATCATTGATTCTTAACCTCCTTTTTATCTTCTTCATTATTGCCTTATTCAAGATAAATTCCTTTATTTGTCTTTGAAAAATTATTTTAATACCTTTTAATCAGGCTATTTAGCCTTTCTATGAGCAAGTAAATCAAACCAATTGATTGTTCTTCTTCCGTTTCTGTTCCAAATGTGGATATAATGATGTTTGGTCATCAAGAAATAACTGAAATTTAAGTTTATATGATCAATTAATCTCACTTTTAAGACTAATCAATGGTCAGTTGAATTTTGATGTGACCATTAATGTTGTTAAGAAAGACAACCTAGTTTACTCAAGAAAATCAGTTAAAATTTACTGAATCAAAATATTCACCTCATTATTTTTTTCATGCCCAGCCAACTTCTCCAGACTCAGGGAAACTTATTTGACTTTTTGTTTCAAAGAAAAACAATCAAGTAAAGTTCAATTCATCTTTTAGTTCAAGAGATCAGACAATGAAGCCATTTTCTTCTTTTCACTCTTCAATAAATTACATTCAGCACAAAAATGGAGCCAGTTTTAATCAAAATAGGCAAGTTATCATCAGCTTTTGTGCATAACATTTCCATATTTCCTTTTTTGTTCTTCTTCAATGGTTAGTTGTTTTATGTTAGAAAAAAGTAAATTGTTTATATCAATAGGGGTTATCAAATATGACAAAATCTACAATTATTTAATTGACGGGTTTTCAAAATCCACCCTTTTTTTAAACATCTTTTTTCTTCACCAATAACCTCTTAGGACCCATCAATGAAGAAATTTATTTTTTTCATAATTGACTGGTTTCTAATTGTGGATTTGTTATATTTGATACCCCCTAATATTTGTAATTATTTTCTAGCATTCTTTTACATCCTGATCTCTTCACTCTACATCTATCCAGAAAATTAATCTAGAGTATTAATATCTGAATTTTTGAAAAACATAATTCCTTAATTTCTTGTTTGATTACCTTTTTTTAACTCCTTTTTGTGAGAATTTTGGGTGTCTTCCTTCTTATTTATATATATCTGAAAAATATTGAATTTAAATTGATAAATATAAATGAACAAATTCATAATAAAACTAAAAATTTCTAAAATATTATGAATAATCAATCATAGTGTTATTGATTAAATTAACAGTGATACCTTATTAATAACACTACCATGATTCTTCAATAATATTTTTTTGAGATCCAAAAATTGGTGGCCTTGAGGCTTGGACTGGAATTTTATTTGAGGAGGTTTGTTGTAGTATGGTGTGTCTTTAAGTTTCCAAAGATGCTGGTTTGAGTTGGTTCTTCTTGTGGTGGATTCCCAAAGAGATGAACAATTTGAGAACTTAGATCTTCAAAATTGAAGTATTGACACTCCAGATACTACATTCTACTCCTTTTGCATTCGGGAAATGCTTCAGTTGAAAATATTCTGTGGTTCAGTTGTTAATAACACCCACTGAAAAAAGAAATTGATCAACTGCCTGCAGTTGACATTCAGCATGCTCCAGCCAAGCTGCCATCCAAACTCCACATGTTTGTATATGTAGATTTTTTGGCAAAGTCACTGTGCAGTGTGCACAGGGACTGTGAATCCAAGCTTGCTTGAACCAATATTGGAGAAAGGTTTGAGTAACACCACAAGCTTCCTTGTACTTTCAGCATTTCAACTGCAGGCAGTTGAGCATTTTCTTCCCCCAGTGACCAACACTTCCTTCAATTATTCTTCCGATTAATTTCATGAAATTCTGATGCAACCTTCATACCCCTATTTGAGATTTCCACTTGCACTTATTTCCTTCAAAAAATAATTCTTTCTCATACCCCTTTATGGAGTCCTTTCTTCTTGAGAAGTCTGAGCTTGAATCCCTTTTTTTGTATACTTTCAACCAAGTTACATCACAAAATAAACTGTGGTATTGAGAATTAGGATTTCTAGGTACAAGTAATATTGTCAGAAATCTAGTCTCATCTCCACTTTCATCCCTTTTTTTAGATCTGAATTCCAGTGTCCATTTGTGATTCCCCTTTCAATTTACAGAAAACAAAACTTGGTTTGAATTGAACTAGTTGAGCTGTGGCACGCTCAACCAATTTGAAAGCTGGTTGAAGCCAACTGATTGGATATAAATCCAAGGTGGAAGCTACCTGAGAGATTTATTAAATCAGCTCATCTTCACCAACAATATTCATGGGTTTCACAGCAGCCACATTGGGGGGTTTCAAAGTTGAGCACGGCTGACTTGCCCAAATTTTGGTAAGTCACTCTAAACAAAAAAATGATAAAAAATCCAGCTCCCCAAATTCATGCAATTGGTTAGACATGACTTTCATGAATTTTGGTAGCTTGCATGGCTGTTTCTTCAGAGAAGACTGCTAAAATTCAGGAAAGTCACTTGCACTCTACCTGAAGCCCCACTATCAACGCCAATGATCTCAACCAAGTTAGGTTTTCTTGCATTCAGCCTTGTCATTTTAGGGTTTGCCCATGAATCTTTGGATTTTAACCATAGAAAAATACCCCATCTTCTTTGTTCAAAAGCTGAAGAACTTGAGCAACACATATAGGATTACACCTGCACCCAAACAAAATCTACATGCCCTCTAATATCTTTGTATTTTTTGTGCAGAGATGGAGAGTCAAAGGGAAGTCCTCCTGCTCATAGATTATAATATTGAAACTTGTGGTACATGACTTATATGGTTGTTGGTGCCACATTTGAAAAAGTGCACGCCAGCAGGCACCTTTATGTCCCCCCAAAGGTGCGCGCTTTTGGCTGACACAATGGCAGTGCGCCCCAGCAAGGGCTCCAAAGTACAGATTTGAGCTTCATTGCCATTTTTGAAGTTTTTTTTTGTGTGAAGTACTTTTCCACAATGTAGCAGGTACCTGGCCGGGTACCCCCGCAAAAACCACACCTGACAACACTCAACCTGGTAATTGGGCCCCAAAAGGCTGTCCAAATTAAGGTTTAGGCATGTGCGGGCCATCACCAAATTTTGGCTAAAAGTGTAAGCAGGTGCAATGTGCTCACCCAGTGGTGGCACCAACAACCATATACATGACACATGATTCCTCCATTCTCATTTGACAAATCTCAGACCCCAAAATTATAGGCTCAAACATATTTTTACAATATTTCCAACACTGAATGGTTTGTTGTGTCACAGTTGGCCTCTTGCTTTAAAAAAAAGGGTTTCTTGTCCTTACCTCAGAATCAATTCATTCTTGCTTCTCAAATTATTGCTCTCATGAAGGAGTGCTCATGATGTTAGGGCCTGTACCAACACACAACCCCAGTGATTTTTGATTTTCCAGGGAAAAAATGATTTTGGCCAGAATTGCATATCACACGTAGGAAAAACGATTTCAGGTAATTTCCCACAGCTTTTTTTGGAAACACCTCTGACCCTGTTTTTGAAAACAGTTTTGCCAATTTTCAAATTGCACAAAAAGACAAAGGCAACAACTTTTTTCAAAAACTCCCAGGTCTGTGGTACAGATCCTTATTAATTTTGAGAATTTCAGATAGTCAAGTTCTTAATATGATTAGCTGTGTCCTCCTGAGGTCCTGTCAAGTAATATATGGCCACCAGGATTAAGAGCTGTATAAAGCCTTCAACAACATGTCCAGAGAATGCTGGAGAGGTGACTGAGAACATGAGGTTGGAAAGCAACAACAATGACAGATCAATAAATAAAAATCTCAGTGGATCACACTGCAAAAAAAAACTTGATCAACTGCATGCAGTTGACATTCAGCATGCTCCAGCCAAGCTGCCATCCAAACTCCACATTTTTGCATATGTAGATTTTTTGGCACAGTTACTGTTCAGCGTGCACAGTGACTGTGCATCCAAGCTTGGTTGAATCAATATTGGAGAAAGGTTTGAGTAACACCACAAGCTTCCTTGGACTTTCAGCATGTCAACTGCAGGCAGTTGAGCATGTTTTTCCCCCAGTGTCAAGGATGATCAGAACTGGATGACTTCCTGTTGCCCAGATTCCTTAATCTGGAGCTTCTAGTTCTAAATCCCAAACTTTGTTTGATGATGAGAATTGAAGGCAGTCAGGTTCCTATCACCAAATAAAGTTTGGAATTAAGATTTAGCCTGTAATAGTATTAAGCAATCCTGACAGATGGGAAGTTGCCCCACTGGAGGTCTTCCTGTTGATGAACATTCCAAATCTGGATTGCTTTTTTCCAAATAACAAGCCTTATTTGGTGGTGAAAATCAATGACATGTTGAGGTACCTGTACGTAGTACTCGTATGCTTGTAGATAGGTATGCTTCTACCAAGTATCCCAGCACTATTTTATTACCAGTACTCTCCTCATTTTCTCTTCCTCACTGAAATCTATAACTATCTTCTCACTTGTCATCATTCTGTGAGTATGGTTGCTGTGCCGAGTTTCAGTCACCTGGGTTTCCCTCAACATGACAATCAGGTTCCCACCACCAAATAAGCTTTAGAATTTAGGTTTAGAGTGACTAACTTTAGAAATCAGAGATGACGGGAAGACCTCCACTGATGGAGACCAATCTAGCTTAACACAAGCCCATCCAGATCGGAGGCCTGGGCCTGGCGCAAAGCGCCAGTCACTTGCCGCCACGCGGCAACCTCTGAAGGATCTGAAGGAGGGGCTTTCCAGTAAAGTCGAGTGGCTGGCGTGGAAGCTTTTTGAGTTTTGGTGGGTGAAACTTGCCCTTGCTCAATGAGGCCCTTTGGCCAAGAATTATCAGGCGCCTAATGGCTCATTCAAGAGCCACAAAACACAGCTATTTACCATGAAAACATGGTTTCAAAACACTTCCCCATGACCTCTCCACACGTGTTTTGTTTTGTCTTTTTGATGACTTTCCCTGATGCATACCTCACATCTTGAAACATAATTCCTGTACTGTACGCGTGACTTCCCCAACATTCCAATATTCTTCAACTTGATCTGTGACTGGTACCTTGACTTTGAAAGCAAGGAAGGAAGGTCTAAAGTGGGGTAAGGAGAACTGATAAAATGACCATCCGAGAGCCAAGATTCAGGTGCGTAGGGGCCTCCTTACAGCTTAATTCCATGATTTCTGGTCTGTCCTTAAAAGCAGTTTGAGTTTTGAGTGCCCCTAATTTGACTGAAATCTGGAAAGCTTCCAGGCCAAACTTTGGACTTTACTGGCAAGCCCCTCCTTCAGAGGTTGCTGCTGGCGCATCAAAGGAGTGGGCTTGTGTTAAGCTAGGAGACCAATGGGGAACTGTGATAGAAAGTGATCTTTTTACTAAAATCACTGTGTACAGCCAAAGCCATTTATGACTAAGGTGAAGAAAAACCCAATGATTTTTTTGTGGAGAAAATAAGGTCTAGTTGATCTGGTGATTATGGTATTCAAAATTGAAACATAAAATCATTAAGTCCATTTCCATAAAATTTTCTTGCAGGCAACTGACACATTTCATGAAACTTTATTTACAATCACCTGTAAAAAAAAATCAAACTTTGATGTTATGTCAATGGAGGACTTCCCGTCGATCTGGAATGTCTAATTTAGACGAGCTAAATTTAATTTCCAAACTTTGTTTGGTGGTGGGAACCAGACCATCGTCAATTTTCACCACCAAACAAAGTTTGGGATTTAGAACTAGAAGTGCCAGATTCCTTAATCTGGAGCTTCCAGATCTAAATCCCAAACTTTGTTTGGTGATGAAAATTGATGACAGTCAGGTTCTCACCACCAAACAAAGTTTGGAATTTAGATTTAGCCCGTCTAAATCAGGTGTTCCAGACCGACGGGAAGTCCTCCAATTTTTATGTCTGAATTTTGAATACCATAGATCTAGAGCAAGTGCATCCATCCATCATCTTTCTCTGGATTGTATGGCGAGACCGGATGGATTCTTGGGTTGGACATGGAAAAGTATTTGGGTGTCTTGGCTTGTTGAGCCTTATAACGTGGCATTCAGTTGGTTTCCCTGAAAATCTCCCAATTCAGCCAGACATGATCGCTTTCTCGGGCTGAGAGAGGCAGCGCGTGGGGGAACGGTTCTTGGGGGAGTCGACTTGATGATGGCCCGGTTGGAAGCAGTATCAAGGAGTAGTTTGGCAAATGTACAACGTGAGAGTGGTCAGTTGCCGAGCGAATAAAAAAATGTGGTGAGCTGCAGGGTGAGCAGTTTAATCGTGCTCTTATTCCCTTTCCGGGCTGGCGATGGGCCACTTCAAAGTGGTTGACTCATCAGAAAATCCAACATCTCTGATCAACCACCCCCATGTGCTTAGCTCCGACACTCACCTGATCAGCCCACAGAAACAATTCAGCCGAATTTTCCATCAGAGGGTAAGAAGATAAAAGGTCTGTCCTCTCCCTTCCTCTGCTGGTTTCCGTCGGCCTGTGCGGATTACTGCCACTGACCTTTTCCTGCCGGCGATGATCACGAGCAGATTATTGACGTATTTCATTCTACAAGACTCAACGAGATGGCGCGTCAGGGATTCAGGGCGGGCAAATCGATGAAATCAGAAGCAGAAGAATACTCGGAAGAGCTGTCACTATTGAAGAATTCAGCGTCGAACGATACGGGGTTGCGACGGTCGTATGAGTCGGGCGGGGAAGAGGGCGAACTAGAAGCAGAGGATGGGCCGGATGGTCTGTTGTTGCAGCCTGCTACCACAGGAGCGCATCGGCGCCATCGCTTCAAGTTCCAGCGGCCCGGCAGGAAGTCGCCGACGATCTTGCTGCTGATCTGCGCGTTGATCTTGGCCCTGACGCTCGGCATCATCGCGCTCTATCTCGGCCTGCTCCCCTCGTTCGACCGCGACGACCCTGCGAGCCCCATCAACTGGAACCGACCCCCTCCACGGCATCGGGCATGGTCGAATTACTACGGACTCGTGCGGCCCAAGGTGGGCTCTCAGGAATGGAAGAGGCTCTACCCACCCTCCAAACCAGCCGGCCCTCCACCCCTCCCAAGCTGGGTCAAACGATACGACTATCTCCGCTCCGTCTCTTCCTCCGCTAACCCTCACTCTCCCCTCTCCACCACCTGGACCACCCCGCAAGCCGCCCTGTCCATGCAAAACGGCCTCGCCGAATATCCTCCCGGCACCGTCTTCAACTCGGACCCTAACGGCATCTGCAGCTACCGGCGCGCAAGCTGCTTACGTGGCGAACAAGAAGACCGCGGATTCGGCTTGCAAGATATCTGGCTCGGGAAGAACCATACCTGGTCCATCAATTTCGATGATGGCCCGCTCCCTCCCAGTACCTCGCTCTACAAATTCCTAGATGAACATGATCAGACGGCCACTCACTTCTGGGTAAGTGGCTTGATTTTTTTTTTATCGCGTTAACAACTAGGCATGTCGCTACCCCAAGTCATGCTGCTGCAGCAACTGACTTATTATCCACATGTGGTTGGATATATATTTTAGGTAGGAGCGAATGTGCGCGACTACCCAGAGCTGGCATTACAAGCCTGGAAAAGGGGCGACCATCTGGCGGTCCATACATGGACACATGCTCACCTTACCACCTTGAGCGACCTGGAAATCCTGGGAGAACTGGGATGGACGATTCAGATTATTCACGACCTGACTGGGGTGGTCCCGTTGTACTACCGCCCACCGTACGGGGATGTTGATAACCGAGTGAGAGCGCTTGCCAAGGTGAGTGTGTTCCCTCCAGAAGAAAAACAACAACCAAGGCTCTGATCGCGGTGTGTCGATGGCAGCACGTGTTCGGCCTAACGACGACGCTGTGGAACTGCGACTCGTCGGATTGGTCGCTCAACCAAACCTATGCCTTGGGCGACTTCTTGGACCCGCCCATGGGCGGCTTTGGCGTCCAGGAATCCGTCGCAATGATCACCCAACACATCACTCAGCCCGATAAGTCCGTCGGGAAAATCATCCTCGAACATGAGCTGAGCTTCGAATCCGTCCAGGCTTTCATTCAAACCTTCCCTCTTCTCAAGCAAAACTCTTGGACTACTTGTAATCTCGCCGATTGTTTGCATCTCAAATGGTATCAATGATTTCCACCCCTTCCTCTGTGCTTCCCTTCTGCGCCCAAGTGGCTTCTCCCTCCGTCATCATCATCTTTTCATGTTTCTCCGCCCAGATATTTATTACACAACAGTTTGTATTCACATCTCGTCGGATGAACTGCTTCAAAATTTTCCGTGGATGGAAGTTGTATGTCTTTTCGGCCGTATCTCTTCGCTTTCGTACATACTACTACATGAATCTCAATGTATTGTTTGTGTAGTCACTTTTTGCAGTCAATCCAATGATTTTGCCCCTTTTGTCTCAAGTACTTGAGTCCTTTTATAAACAGAGTAAGCCAGCCTCCCTCAATGCACAACTGTCCTATCTCATTATTCCATCGCCATCAAGAATCTCAAGTCCAGGCACGCACACCGTTTAAATGTACTTCACGCACCACGCAATGATGCGATCACCCTCGCCACTTGGGAGTCAACCTCTTTCATCAATCTTGTAGACGATTTGCGAACATGACTTTCTGTGGAAAACAAGTCTTTGAAACACTTTCTGGTCACCAACGCTTGTAGGGTAACCATTTTCCATTGAGCGTGATCACCACCCTTGAATGATGAGGAAAGGGGTAATTTATCAGCTACCATGTTTTTATTTTTTATTTTAGCTGGAGGCCCTTTCGAAGAGATGATTGGATAAAATCAACGTATGACACACCTCTCGGCTTTGTCTTGCTCTACTTTCTCCACATCGCATGTGAAGTCGATGGCGGACATGATACCTGGTAATTAGAGATTAATTGTCAAGTCCGATTAGCCCACAACTTCATGATGGCAAGGCGTCCCGTAGAATCAAATTGAAGGAAGATTGACCATCGCCAAACTTCTCATTGATAATCGATTTCCTAAATGTTAATATAGCGAGGAGGTAAGTCACTACATCATACTCCACAGACTCTGGCGCTTTCTAAGCGCAATATTTAATCCACTCACAATGGAAACCCGTAGACGAGAAGGAACTCGTACAATCTATAAATCGTCGGGTCGCTCGGCGGAATTTGGACGCCTGTCCCGCTGAGGTGTCAAAGTTAAACCCAAACCAAAAACGAAATTGTTTGTCATCAAAATATTTATTTGTCGCGATTCCCTACGAGATTTGAAAAAAATTCAAGTGCTTACCGAATCGGGAAGAAAAACTTTGAGAACCCCTTTTGGAGCTCCTTCGTGTCACATCCATTCGAACGTCGAGAGAATTAGACTTGTCAGTTTTTTTTGTTTTTTTCTCTAGAAAAATAAAAGAAAGAAAGGTAACTAAGGAAAGTGATTTACTTGCCCCGGAATCTCAAGAACCTCACTCAATTTTTGAAGGTCTTTTTGTTCAGGTTGGGCTTGGCCGTAGAACAAGGCAGCGGTCCAGACCTCAGATCTTCGAGTACAATATGTTTTTTTTTTCAGTGCCAATATCGCCCCAAAGGTCAACGATTTTCAACGACTGTATAAAAAAGAGAAAAACATACAATACCTTCCGATCTTTTTTGCAATTTCACTAAACGATAAGTCTTTGGCTTCCTTTGCCTCCACCAATCTCTGAGGAAGAAACCGGTCCCCTCCATCAACGATCAATTGTGAAACCCGTGGCTACGAAAACATAAATGATTGGAGCGTTGGCTACCTTTAATAACTCGATCGTTTTCTGTTGGGTGATAGGAGCTCCATGAATCTTTCGGGACAAGCCAGGACAAGCCGAGCGCGCTGCATACAAAGGAGAGGGTGCGATACTCCGACGCGCGATTCTCGGGATCATTGGTAATCCAGCCAATCGCGACTTGGACAAGATAGCCATCACGAACCTTTTGATGTTGAAACAACCCTGGAAGAGATGAACAGATAAGTCCTTATGGCACTGGGAATGCCGAGGGAAGTCAGGAATTTGCAGTGGATGAGTGTGACTGGCTTGTTGACCTCTTTCCTTCCCGTGTGAGCCACTGCTGTGAAAAGATTGCTATGACGTCATCCCCTTGCCATGCCCCGGTCCGGAGCAAGCCTGAAAGATTCATCCATCCACCAAGCTTCCGATGAGCGACCGTCTGTCTGTCGCTGTAGCTATCGGCAGAATCAGCATTGCAGCACAAGTCAGCCCTCAGCTTTGCTGCAGTTTGGGGCGACTTGAGAGAAAAGCAGCCCAAGGTCAGGAGGTCAAGCCTATCTCATCTGGTCAACAGCGCTCCTCTTCTTCCAGTTTCCATCTTTTCCTTATGGAGAACCATACATATTCTTCCTGGATAGGGGCTTATTCAGTTTTTTTTTTTTTTTTTTTGCTTTGGCGTCGTACCATCATTCAAGTGGACACATACCGAATGGCGGTCATGAAGAGGAGATTGTGCTCAATGGACAATGAGTCTTTTGATTCCTTCAAACGGCGTCATATCGAGCAGGTCAAGTCCAATACCAATTCAGCTGCACCCAACTCTTCTAAAAGTGATAAAACCGTACCGGTCGCCCCCCCGGTAAGCATCAGAGTGTCTGCATTGGGAAAAGAGGAATCTACTAGATTTGCATGTCCTTTTTCCGCCGCGCTCCTCACAGGTTTCTCCCAAAACCAGCTTTGCCAAAATAAAGTCGCAATCCAGGTCATCTTCTAAATTCAGATGGGAGGAACGTCTCGAGGAAGCATTTGGGACTATCGGCCACCATGAGTACTCTGACGATGCAGGAAAGCCAACTAGTGTAAGGATTGTCTGCAGTTCGTAATCGACTTTTTTGCGTGTTATCATATACTGATGTTAAGTTTCACAGTCATCATCGCAACGTCAACTGGGTAAGCTCCTTGTCATAAGATTTTGAAGTTTCGCTCAAACTTGAGAGAAATCTATCCATACACTTTTAGACATGAGGATTAGCGACGGTATCAGGAGCCCAATCCTTGTTAACACAACGACTAGCAACAACGAGCGGGGCATCTTGGAAGAAAAAGTTGGGGGCGATAAATCAAAACTTCTACGACTCCCCGCATTTAAGTTTGGAAATATCAATAGCGAATCGAGCCACTCGAGGAAACCAACTCGTATTCGGCGCTATAACAACCGATGCTCATTATGGAAAGAACTTCTTGAACTGGAAGGAAAAGGTGGGCGGATACCTCTTCCAGATCATCAGGAAAGTCATTCGGATCTGCAGCCTGTCTCCAAAAACGATAATGAACGACTCAAACGCGCTGTTAAAAAGCCTAAAAAGCTGGTTCCACTCTCTGACTTGCTCCTCAGCGCCAAAGAGTACTACAATTTGAGCATTCTCACTCCCGTTGCTCTGGAGAGGGAAGAGCGATATAATTGGGGACACATCAAGAAGAATGCACGTGTCAGAAACAAAATCATGCGCAGCAAGATTCGCGTGCTGCAGATGTCTTCGCAAGCTCCCGTTCCCTCAGCAGAAGCTCTGAAGGGCTGCAGGTTTCGGTGCGTAAATTCAATATTTTTGCCGAGTCCTCAAGAAGCGTATTAAGATTGGAATCATGTAGGGAAAGAATGATCAGAGACGCCAGGAAGCCACGGAGCCAACTGCGGCCCTCCCGCAAACACGCAAGCAGCGCACGCTTGATATTACCAATGCCCAAGTACCTTAGTTCAAAGGGACCTGTACAGTCAACATCACATACCGAGGTGTCAAATGGGAGGGAGCCTGTGCTTCAAAACAATTCTCCATTTGTGCCAAGTCCAAGACCCGTAACCAGCAAATACTTCCTTCCCGTTACAAACCAAAAGTCTTTTCCACTGGACCGCTTGCGAATTAGATCCCACGAAACACTAGCAACTTCTCCTCGGATGGAAGGACACGCCGAGCAAACTTTTGGTCATCAAAACTTGCTTATAGCTGGTGAAGGGATTGACCAGAAAGAAAATTCCGATGACATCTCCCAACACCACAACGAACTTTCAGTCATCACACCTGGTCCACTCCAGGATCCTGAAGTTGAGGATCACCCGAAAAAGATGAAAAGCGTAGCCACTTATGTTGTGCCAGGAGGCCAAAATCAAGTCCGCTTTGAGGATGACAGTGAGCCAGATTGACATGAAAATCTAATCAACAATGAGATTGTCTTGATTGATGAAGTCTTTCGACGTCTTTGGTGGCTAGGAATGTCCCCAATTAGTGTCCTTGGTTTGAAAGATGTAGACGGGGAGCATACGAAACTGGTTGGTGTTGATTCTTGTGCAGATGCCACTGGTACGGAGCGAGCGGACCAACAAGTGGTAGCAGCCACCAAGAATAATGGACGCATTGATTTTGAACGTGGATTCTCTCATAGCGATCATCACGCGGCTATCTCTCACCTTAACGAGGAAGAAAATGACGAAC
Organism: Puccinia novopanici; assembly: GCA_004348175.1. Taxonomy (NCBI): domain Eukaryota; kingdom Fungi; phylum Basidiomycota; class Pucciniomycetes; order Pucciniales; family Pucciniaceae; genus Puccinia; species Puccinia novopanici. The sequence goes on from SMGU01008579.1 coordinate 13,146, forward strand.
AATCGCGGCAAACATTCCCAAATTCCAGTTGCTCCAAGGCTAGTGGTTTGAATCGAAATCCGGAACCGCGTGTACCACAGGTGCCAGCTCGTGAGCCTTGCTCAAATGAAGAAATGAAGCAGATTATAGCATTTCAGATCTTATCTTACAACCTTGTTCTTCAAAGAAACACGTGAATATTGTTCCCATAGCCGGGGAACCAAAACTTCCTGCTCTACATACCAACATGAAAGCTTCCAAATTCATCCCAGCGGATTCGCAGATTGTATTGGCACCGGAAACACCCTCGTCAAGTCCAATAGAGGATTTGATTATTCAAGATCCCAACACAGCTCGATTCGGATCTTCAGGTGTTGGACGTACCGATTCTCCATCCTCAAATGTATCGTTGGATTTAAGTTTTGAGTCAACATCCGAATCCTCCTCAAGTGTGTTCGTGCCGTTAACCTCCGGGGATACCACTTGTCAGAAACCCCAGTTGGATTGGTGGACTTGCCCGGTTAATTTACCAGTGAGAGCAGGCAAGGTTGGATTGGATGAGGTTGAAAAAATAACATCTAATACCGATCACTCCCAAGAGTCCTGGAACGGATTTCCGTATTTCGATGAGAGTAAACCGCATCGCAGTGCTTCGAATGAAGGTTCGAGTGGCAAATTAGGGGAAAATTTGGAAGGAGATGATCTGAAAATTCATGATGAAAGTTTTCAAATTGGTGAGTGTTCTCTTTCTCTCCGATATAACACCACCGGGATTTCTGCTGATTATGTCGTGGTTTGATATTGGATCTCACTTGAATGCTGTGAGCTCAGAAGGGCCGCCTGGGAGTCAAGTGCAATTAGAGAAAGAAAACAGTATAATCGATTCACCTGTGAAGGGCAGCGCTGCGGCGAACAGGATTCTCGTCGATTGTCGTCCATTTCATATCCCTTCCCGTAGACGCAGGATCGAACTTCCCAGTTACTTCTCCACACGACCACACCCACTCTTTCAGAAGGACTCGTATTTTTAATAGAAGATATCATGTGTATTCGGGGTTGATAGCAAGACCATTAACTATGTCGTTGTATTCAGCTGATTTCCTCAAGGATCATTTAAGGGATAAAGGGCATTTCAATGTTCAAACCTGCTTCTTTGGAATGGGATGACTGGTGTGATCGATCACTTTTTATTCTACTCATCTTGTGATTCGACACGATGAGGGTTCCAAGCTCATTCAATAGCTCATACTTTCCAATTTTCCTCTGCAGTCGTTGCTTGGACATAGGATTAACGTCTCCACCAGGAAAAAAAGAAATCAATTATCACGGGCTGACAGACACGAGATCAGACCTAGTCCTGCATGCTACCTGTCATACACCCAGGTGACCGTTGTGCAGCACACAACTGTACTTGGTTTTCAGTAGAACTTTTGCTCAAGAGCAGTGGTATTCACTGCTGCTTTATCGCCCCTGTCACTTAGTAATAAGTTATTTTCCCTGGTACTAATGAGTATGAACTTGACTTCTCATACAGGGTTTCTCAAGGTTAATACTTTCAGAGAAGGAAATATTCACTTGGTTAATTTCAATAGACTAGAAGTATTGATTTTTTTTTTTTTTTTAAAAAAAAAAAAAAAAAATCACAATAAACATTGTTTCAACGTTTGCATTCATGTCAATCTACCTAGTA
>SMGU01008583.1:0-13302 GCA_004348175.1 Puccinia novopanici
CCACCTTTCATATTAATATTTCCCTTAACTATACACAAAACATAAAACCCCATAAAACAACTCACTTCTCTATTTCACTCTTCCTCATCATCATCATCCACTCACACATTTCTTCTTTATCATAATCCACTCACACTCTTCCTTATCATCTTACCACAACAAAACATTAAACCCTAAAAAGATTTCCACTTCCATCAGTTTCCACTAGCCTGAACATCTTTTATCCTTAACTCATCCACTCACACATTTCCTTATCCACTATAAGAGTTTGCTGTATTATCCTTATAAAAGAGAAGTTGATCCACGTCTGATTAGAGACTGCTACACATATTTTTCTCTAACATTAGTCAGCCACAATAAATAAATAAATTTGTTGTGTTAGCTCTTGTGTAGTACATTAGAGGGGCAGGTCTTTCAAACCACCCGTATCAGTTGTAATATTTCATAAATACTTGAATATCACCTCTGTTATTTCCCCCTCGCAGGACTGCCACCCATCCCAAAAGGAGTTCTCACAGCGTTCAGGGTTTTCTCTTTCATCAACCGCTTTGTCGTATGGACTCCGGGTGGTCGTTTCCAGGTTCCATCGGGTTGACACGCCAAATCTGCAGGTAATTCACTGGTGGTTGTTGTGTTGGCCGGTGGGACTGGGGTCGAAGTAGTTTGTGATTGAGGTTGGCTGTCCTGGGCTAACGCAGCTGGCGCAATCCGTGATTGAGCAAGCACATTCCATTTTGGTGAGTTCCGTACAATAAGCCAAGCTTGTTCATATATGAACTGCTTGCCTTCCTGTTCATAGAATTCCTTCTTGGCATCAGGGAGGAGGTCGGTTAAAACTGAGCCGGAGGGTCGATTGGCCTCCAGCTTGTGGTAAATGCCGGAGAACTTGAGGGTTGCCTTCTGGATATGCCCCCATCTGAAATAAAGAAAGACAGATCAAAATTAGAAAAAGAAAATAATTAACAAGCAAGACTCACCTGTGCATCACACTGGTGCCTTCTTGCTCAATTCCGCTTGTGTATTTGTTGTAGTCCTCTGCAACACGTCGCCAGAACTCGTCCTTTTTTTGGCCATTGGATCGTATGACATCTTCAGATATTTTGAGCCAACTTTTTGCCAATTGCTCGTTGTCTTGAGGGAGCCAATTGGCTCCTCGTTTAGGTGGCATTGGGTTGGATAGGGGTGTTGGATGTTGTAGATATCGAGGATGGTGTTGTTGAGATATGTAGCTTTGGGGCTATTTTGGCTTTAGCTGAAATTTTAGCTTGTTGGCTAACCATTGCTATACTTAGCAAGGGTTAGCCAGAATTCTAGCTGCGAGCCAAGTTAGCTTGCGTTAGCTTTGACCGGTGCAGTTGAATTCCGCGGCTAAAGTGCTTAGCTCGCGCGGAATTAGCCACCGGTACGGATGCTCTTATCTTTTGTTCTTGCTATGCCTATTTTGGTTTTGAATCTTCTTTTTCTTTTTATGACAACTATAATATTGAAATGATTGATCTTGGGCTGGCCTAGGGACTTGAAATAATTTATTATAGGACTCATAACAAAAATAAGAAAGATGCCCAACTCCAATATAAGCAGAAGCAAGCACAAAATGATAGGAAGGCTCTTCAAGAAAATACTGGCCTTCCCAAAATCCTCAAAAAGGTAGCACTGGTCCAGTGTTCTGTGTGACCCTTACAGACCACTTGGCCAGTCATACCTTTTGAGTGCATGGTTTCATTTCCACCCATTTCCAAAAATTCAATGGTTAGAGCATGCGTACCGGTAGCTAATTCCGCGACAATTTAGAGACTTAGCTAAAAATGTCAGCCGCACCGGCTCAGTTTAGCTCAAACCTAATCTGACTTTTCGCTAAATTTTTTGCTAACCCTTGCTACATTTAGCGACGTTTAGCGACACCGCTAAACTGTTTGGCTGTACCCTGCTATACCGATGCAGTCAAAGGCTGCGTGGCAAGTTACCATCACTTAATTTCAACTTTGCCGCGCAGTCAAATTGACTGAACCGGTACGCATGCTCTTAGTTGTGTGTTAGTTGAGTGGTTAGCGTGTGTTAGCTTGTGTAGCGTAGCCCAATGGGCAGCTATGCTACGCAGGCTGTTAGCTGGGAAGAAATTATGCTACAAATTCTTCAAAATGCTGTTAGCGCAAAAAAAGCTATGCTAAGTGTTAGTGTAGTGGAAAAAAAATTCAACTAACACTACAGAAAAAAATTTAAAGAAATTTTTCTGCTACACTAACTGTTAGTGTAGCTGAATACAATTACAACTAACGCTACACATATTTGGAAGAAAACAAAGAAGCGCTATGCTAACAGTTATTGGCCATGTAGCATAGTGTAGCATAGTGGCCCACCATTGATGTGAGCCAGGCTATTGTTGCCCAGATTCCTTGATCTGGAGCTTCTATTTCAAAATCCCAAACCTTTTTTGGTGATGAAACTTGATGAATGTCAGTTTCCCACCACCAAACAAAGTTTGGATGTTAGATTTAGCCCATCTAGATTAAGCAATCCAGACTGATGGTAAGTCCTCCATTACATCCTTGTTTAGCCAAGCACATCAAGATTGAAACTTTTTTTTTAAAAAAAAAATACATGTGTCATATGATAGCGGATTTGGCAAAAAATAGATGAAATTCAAAAGTCATACAACCAAGCATGAAATTGGAAAAAAAATACTGGTCAAGGCACCTTGGATTCCAATGAGGTTAATGGAATGAAAACCATTGAAGGTTAGCAGTCTTTCCTCCTGATTAATATTACTCCAAGCTGAATCCTGTGTGGCTTTAGACGTTCTGTGAAACAAGTGTTGCTACTGGGACATGTTGGATCCTGTGATGGGTTCAAGGTCCTGTACACTTCCACTCTACGCCCAATCAAATATCTCTGACAATGTAGATTCTATGCCATCAAACCTCACAAGCAAGATGGTGGGCAAAACAGAAAGCTCCTCCTCATATGATGATTAAGAAGAAGAAGAGCCAGTCAATCCTACACCTATCCCAGCCAACATGCAAAAAAAAGAAGATCAATGACTCCTCTTCCCCTGTGGCCAATGCACCTGCACCACAAAAGCAAGCACAAGGGTAAGGTTCCCAAGCCAAGGATGTCTTTATGAAGTTGATTTCCTTAAAGAGGAAAGTGCAAATTCAAAAGGTTAAAGTGGAAGCAACATCAGCTAAGGTTGGTTACATGTGCAAATTAAGGGAACAGGGATACAATAAAGAGGAAATTAAAAAACTAGTTGAAGCCAAGTTTAATCACATCAAGGAGGTTGATCAGGACCTCAATGAAGATTAGCTAGCTTTTTTTTTTTTTTTTTTGGTATCACATTCCAATGCTGTTGCTTTTTTTTTCTCACATTCAAGTTTCTTGAAATTTAAAAAGTTACTACTTTCATTTCTTGCACCAAACAAACTGTAAAAAGCAGAAAGAGAGTAAAAGGAAAAAAATAGGGAACATGGAAAGAAAATAAATAAGAAAGAGAAACAGAGGAACAGTGGTTACTACAATCAATTGTGGTACAAGTATTTCACCACCTCTTTGAAGATTTTTGCCTGGAAGACCATGCCAGGGCAACTTGTCCCAGCATGAGAAGCAATCTCCTGATAGTTGTCTTGTAGCTGGCTATTATATAAAACAAGGTTGTTGATTTGGGAGAATTCATCATCTAATAAAAAGTTGTGCAGGGTTGCACAAGTGGTGATCCATTGTGTTAACCAAGCAACATCAATGGAATCAGCCATATCAAAGTGTAGCCCTTGGAGGCTCTGGAATCTATTCTTGAGCAGACCAATGCAATCTTCATTGCACACCCAAAGAGAGCTGAGGTGCATGTTGAACCTCTTTCAATCTTCAGACAGTTGTTCACATGGAGGTTGTTTGAAGGCGGGTACTGAGTTGGTTTCTGCTGGGAAACCCAAGTCCAATATGAGATATTTGTTGGCAGAGAAGAATTGGGTAGATTGGAGCTTCATTTCACTGTTCTCCCAAAGCCTGGTGTCCTCCAAACAGCCTTGGGAAAAAAATCATTGAGAATTTTAAGTATGATGTGATGATGGTGATCAGCTACTTACCAGGCCAACCAGTTAGAAGGTACATGATGTTTTGTTTTCTATTGCAGACCACCAAGCCATCAAGACCATATGAGCCCTTTTGGGAGCAGTAAGAATCAATGGATGGTGATTTTTCAAAGACAAATAATGTGCCATCAATGAATTCAACACACTTTTTAAAGGCTGTGTTTTTGAAAATTTGTTTGGATATCTCTTGCCATTGGGATGTGCCTAGCCAAGAGAAATAAATCCCAAAGTAAGACAGAATTCAGGATTAGTAGGTTTTAATTATAATGGAATCCAAAAGAATTACTTCTCTAACAAAAGTATGGCAGCAATCACCCTCTTGCTATACAAGATGATGGTACCCTCTAAAACATGGAAAAATTGCACCAACATACCAACTGAACAGCCGTTACCTTAGGTCCCCATTCTTTTTAGAGTGATCATCAGTTGGATAATCAATGGTTTTTGAGGCACATTTGAGTTGTTGTGAAATATGGGATGACCTTTAATCTTTGTTGTGAGTTCCTCGAGTGTGTCACACAAAAGTCTGAATTCCTGCTTGAACCAAAGTGGATCAAGGTTCCAAAAATATTCAAAGATATTGGGTGCTTTAGCCAGGTGAGTTCTTGGATTCATATATCTCTTCCTTTTGGTTTTGGATAAGCATGTAGATCAGTTCTTCAATTTTGTATTCATTGGATGATTCCTCAGATTTTTCAGATGATTCTAAGGCAGAATTGATAGCGGTCTTGAGGGCATAGAGTTGGGTGAGGGTTTGAAGATTCTTGATTTTTTTTGAGCCTTGGGAGATGTGTGGCATGGTAGAGATGAACCAGGGGGTTTTGAAAATTCACTCATTGACCTTTTCTCCTTTGCTTTTTTTTATATAAATGTCACTCATTTTTCTCTCCGGTCACACAAATGTTATTGCTTATTCAAAATAATCTTGTCCAAGCAGCCCACAACTTGGCCTGAGTTGTACTTCTCCTATTTAATCATCCTCAGGCTTCTGAATAAGAAAAAAATCATCTGTTCTGACCACACAAATGTTATTGCTTATTCAAAATAATCTTGTCCAAGCAGCCCACAACTTGGCCTGAGTCGTACTCCTCCTATTTAATCATCCTCAGACTTCTGAATAAGAAAAAAATCATCTGTTCTGACCATACAGTTCCTCTTGTACTTGGCACTTAAGCCCCAACAAGAGCACTCTTTGCCATGGCACTTTTAGCCCCATGGACTGAGTTGATAAGGTCCTTTTTCAGACACTGTCTGTTATTATTATTTTTATAAAAAATATCTTCCCCCTTGACAACACTGTTTTTCAATAGGGGGGATGAGGCACAATTCGAGTGAATGAGGCATGGTGGGAGTGAATAAGGCATTGTGGGAGTGGCACACTTTTTCACTTGGTGGGTCCTCAAAGTAACTTCCCACTTTTTTGGGGGGTAGAAGTTTATGAAAAATCTTCTGCATGCATGCGCGGGTCTACTGGAGGACTTCCTGACAGTGGAAGACTTCCCTTCACCCAGAAAGCTTAATTTAGACAGGCTAATTCTAAATTCCAAACTTTGTTTGGTGATGAAGAATGATGACAGATGAGTTTCCATAACCAAACGAAGTTTAGAACTGAGCTTTAGCCAGTCTAAATTAAGCAATGCAGACCAATGGGAAGTCTCCCAGTCTGGATTGCTTAATCTAGATGAGCTAAATGTAAATTCCAAACTTTGTAATTTGGTCATGGGAACCTAACTTTCATCAATTTTCATCACCAAACAAATTTTGGTATTTAGAACTAGAAGCTCCAGATTAAAGAATCTGGGTGACAGGAAGTCCTCCACTTTGAAACCCACTGATACTAACAAACAAGGCCTAATTTTTTTTTTTTTGCTACATAATTTTCAGATTTCATAATCAGCTGGATCATTTTTGAAAAAATAAAAATAAAAACTTTTGTGCTACTGGGTGTGTCTCATAGGTGCTATCCGGGGTCCTGTGATGAACTTGGGCCAGTTGTTTAAGTGCAGGGTTTTCTTTTGGTGAATTGATATGTCACTTTAACGATTGAATTGATTTACGGTATTCAAAATTTGGACGTAAAATTGTGCATAACGGCATAGTTTCATTTTTTGGCAGGGGATTTTCAACAAGGTTTTATGTATTGTGACAGTTACCTGCAAGAAAATTTTATGTGAAATGCCTTTTTGATTCTATGTCTGAATTTTGAATACCATAATTATCAAGAGGAATTATATGGCCCATGAATGTGAACTGCTGAGCTTGATAGTTCTGATATTGTTTATCAGAGAGTGCTGTAGTGGAGGACTTCCCATTGCATCTGCAGCCCCTGCAGAACCAGATTTGCAGCCTCTCACTTATTCCTAATTTTACAAGACCCCCAATCCCTTTACATATTTAAATGATGACATAATTTGTTTGAATCACAACTTCCAACTGCTCACACCATCAAGATCCAGCCGACATGACTCCTCAAACCCAAAAGACCTCCAAGATGCATCAACCTCAATCTCAATCAGTCTTGCAGACCAATCAGCCATCCGGAACAGATGTTTCCAATCCGGCTCCCTCACAAATTGGGTTGAATGGTCCAAATACGCAGTCACATGGTCAATCTACAGCTGCAATGGTGGCTACAGCTTCCCAAAAACGACATGGCCGAGCCAAGGGATCCCAAGGCTATAGTTTGTCTGATTGTATTGCATTAGTGGCGGCGGTGAAGGAGATCTTGCCGCTTGGTTCTCAGGATTGGGCCAATGTCCTCACCCAATACAATGAATATGCTGATGCCAACAACCATGCTAATCGTGATGTCAAACCGCTCAAGATTAAGTTCCAAGCTTTGGTCAATCATTCAAAGCCCACCGGAGATGCTGACTGCCCTTCATACGTGCGCGAGGCCAAGGCAACCCAAATCGCCATGGACAAAAGGGCCAAGATTTTGGCATGCAGTGACTCAGCATCCAATGAAGAAGAGTCAGTAATCTTATTACTTTTCTTTATTAAAAAAATTAAAATGAAAGTTCTGATGTTCTATCTTATAGCAATGGAAACGGCCCCAATGTCAGTATGTTGATTGATGAGGAATCAGCTGCTGCAAAAATTGAACCTTGTGCCAATGACCAATCTCAGCCAAACACTGGTGTATCGTCAACCTCTGTTGGTCTGATGGACCTCTCAGCTTCAACCAATTCTTCACAAACTTCCTTGGGGATGCCTTTTAATGCTTGGTCTCAGCGCAGAGTGGGGCCCAACCAATCTGTCTCGTCTAGTCACACAAACTCACATGAGATTTTGGCAAGCCCCCGCAAAGTGGCTGAATCTCTCAGCCTGCGTAAATTGGCATCATCGTGCAGTTCTCAGGGTGGCGCCTGGGGAAGGTTGACTCTAGAGGAATCAATGACTGCCTTCTTCAATCCAGTTGCACATGAGAAGAGAGATACCGAACACAGCATGTCTCACTTCTATGCCATGCAACTGCAAGATGCCAACAAAACCATTGAGAAGCTGCGAGAAGAAAACACTCGAATTTGCAAGGAGATGCATGCAATGCAACTAGGGGAACAGGTTCGCATTACTGAATTACAACAAAAAATCAATGAGCAGAAATTCAACCTTCAATCCCTCCAGAACAAGTTGGAAATGACCCAAATGAAGTATGATATGATGTCAGCTCGCACTTTTCAATTGCTACCCGCTGTCCACAAGCAAAACAATCCTTTTGGATTGGCCACCAATCATGACTTGAATGTTCAGTCAAATTCTGCAGATGTCATCAACCCTCAACTTTAATTATTTTTTTTGGCTTTCCTCTTTTTCTCCTTTTTTTGTTTTCTTTTCTCAGAATGAAGTAGTTGTTTAGGCTCCTTGTAAAGCATTGGCAAACTTTGTGTGTTAATTGCTTCACATATAGAAGAGATAGAAGAGAGCAGGCAATTCGATGCATGTATAAATCAAAAATAATAAAATCAAATCGACATTGTGATGGCTGTAGAACATCTAATAACCCACAAGTTAGAGGAAAGAAAAAAAAGAAAGCTACAGCCATCCATTGTAGTACCGACTAATTTGGCAACTTCTTTGGATGGTTCCAAACAACATGTTATGAAACAATTGACTCAGGAGATCATGATCAGTTTCCACAGACTGATATACAGTCTGTGTCTGGTTTATTCTTACTGATTGGAATCAAACTTGATGCAAACAAACCACTAGCTCCATGATCTCTGCACGGTAAAGATGATTGCTGCCAGGCAAAGGGAGCTTCAGGTGTCCAAACAAACCCTGGATCAATTGCATGCCCCACTCTGCGGCCTGTCGAGCTGAAACGAGCTGCTCATTCAATATCTTAAGTTTAGCATAAGCTTGGGGGCTGTTTGGTAGTCTATTGTGGTGTTTCATTGGTGCCAAAATCCTGTACTCAAGTCAATTGGATTGTCATGGGAATGCAGTATTGCTGATAATGCAATAGCCGTCTGGTGTATCATGTAGGAGCTTTGAGTAGAGTTTATCCGCAATGCTTGAGTCATGCCATGAGCCTGGAGTGTTAAGAATAGCATGCAGAATAGTTCCATTGGGCACAAGCATAATAATATTGCTACAGTAGTGTGAGCACATCCAGCCATTATAATAGGCATTCTGCAAGCTGGACCAGAATGAACGGAATGAAAAATCTGATAAGCTAAGATATCATCATGATGGGATGAATGGATACTCACTTATTGTTGTCCGCAACATTAACCAGAATATTGAGGCCATCAACAAACCCAAAGCATTTTGTTAACAAGGGAAACTTTCTTTCAATCATCAAGCTGTAATTGTGACATTTTGCTTCCATCGAAGGCCAACATATGCGCAAAATTTTTAGTGATCGGTGTACTGAGAGTAGGCATTCCCGGGCGTGTTCCAGATCTTGTGCACATACAGCAGGAGTAATTGAGAAAATCTGCTGTAGACTGAAACCTGCCATCATTGAGCTGAGCCAATGAAGTAATAATGCCAGTTCACCTGCTGCATTGAGTGACCTTCTGGCCGCTTGTAGGGCACCATTTGGATTAACATCTGACCTCAATATGGTAGACCAAATCCAAGCTGATTCAAAGGGAATCAGGAGCGCCTCGAATGTGCGGACGTCCACTCCCATGGTCGTAATGAAAGCCCGGTTGTTTCCCGCTTGGCGCAAGTGTGTCCATGGACTACTATATTGTGGATGGCCTGAAATGTCCTCGCGCGTCAGATAATTCCGCAGGGTTCGAATGGGCCCACATTTGCCAAGATATGCCAGGGCTATAATGGTAGCAGCAGCCTTGTCCTCTTCATTGTTTCTTTGGTGACGGTCCAGATGAAAATTGGCCAGAGTTGAGCTGTAGAGAAGATTTTCAAATCAGTTGCGTTCCATATTGGTGATAAATTTGGATGGGAATACCTCATGACTTTATGTGTTGTGACTTGATATGTAGTTTTGGTAGAGCACTTGGTATTTTGGTTTCACAGGGCGACGGGAAGCTGGATTTACAAGGGGAACCAGATTTACTTTTAGCCCGTCTAAATCTGGTTCTGCAGGGGCTGCAGATGCAATGGGAAGTCCTCCATTGACAGGAAGACCTCCAGTGTTTGAAGAATTCTGACGTGTTTAAACCATCCCTGTCATCCTAGCCCAGGTGAGCAGGATTAACATGGTCATATCATTCAGTCTAGCCGCCATGAGTAGAGAGTTGCAACGCAGCCCTTGAGTTTGTGCCCAAGAGCGCTGGCTACAATGCTGCTGGGGTTCAATTAGCTGGACAAACCAGAGACCAGCTGTGGATAACGCAGCACAAAAATGCGAGAAATGCTAAATGATAAGATCTGAATGCAGCGCGTCCACGCACTGGATGGGAATTGGGTATTTCAGCCGGTATTGAAGATGCCAACGGGAATTGCGAGCTTGCGCGCAAGCCTCCATCAACCTACCAAAGAGGCCTTCACAAGCTCGAGCATGCCCAAGCTTAACCTGTAGTAGTCATAAATTATCGGTCGCGCCTATAAGTATGACCGTGCAAGCGCACCAAGCCAGACGCCAAAGGTGGGGGCGATCAGACTGGCGCGTCATCGCTGCGCTCAAGTCTCATTCGGCAGTTTCACGCGAAGCCCCGGCCTCCAAGGGAGATCAGCCATGATGTGAGCTACCTACAGCTGCATCAAGTTGAGTCGGGCCGCCATCAACGGCCGACGACAAAAAACCCCCACGGAAGATTAAAATTGGTTTTCCTCCTGCAGTAAGGTCACCAGACTCAAGACCCCCATGAGCCTTGAGAGGCCAACATGGCGCGCGAAAAGCCGCGTCGTTTCCGGTCATATCAGGCAATACCCCACCACCTTGGGCACATGGACCCATTGGTCATACCTAAATATGTAGCGAGGGACAATGAGAACTTTGGATCGACACTCGAATTCGTCATTGTATACGACGACAATATACGTAGTGCTACACCTAAAATGTAGCACTCGCGGCCTCAGCTCAAGCTCGAAGTGGTATATTCTGATGTTTGCTGCTAACTGTGATCAACAGCAACTGTGGCCCATATCTTACATATATAGGTGTGCCTTTTGGTTGCGCATGAATGTTGTCGAGAGTGTGCCATTTTTCCTCACTCCAGAATTCCACGATTGTCAGTGTCAATCCCACCTCACGCAACTGCTTTCCTCTCGAGTTGCGCTACTTTTGCCCCCATCAACTCTCCGGTTGTACATATCCAGATTCGAATATAACCATCCGATAAATACTCCCTCAAATCGAAACACACACAACCGTTTGAAACTACCCTCCTTTTGATCGCCATCCCGTCTGGTTCCAACGAGCGCCCAGCTGCTTATCCCTTTTTTTCTCTTCAACAGTCGTCATGTTTTCTTTTGCGCCGATGTTGGCGTCAATGATTGGCGCCGTCGTCCTTCTGAGACCAGTACTCGGGCATTGCAAAATTGTCGACGTAGCTGCTAATCTCCGCCAGGGTGGCCTTCGAAGCCACGGATTTGGCGTGGTGCGTTTTTTTTTCTTGCCGACTTGTTTTGAAAGTTAACATGCTGTTTGTCACACCTTGACCACCAGGATCGACATGGGAAATACCCTTGGCATGTCGGTCAACCAGGAGATGTCGGTCCTTTGCTTTACCTAGTTCGTCAGATGCTCATTTGGCTAGCTACTTACCTTCAAGTCACTATCTTTCTCAGGCTGGGGCAGATGCAGTCTATTTCTCTCCTCATGTGGAATGGGTGCCGAATCCTAAGTTTCCTTGTGGCCAACTTGCGACTCTGCCGAAGGGTCTCGACTTTCAGTCATTCTTATCACAAGGTTGGCTTCACTCGCATTGTCATCTCATCACTGGGGCAGTGCTGAGATTTTCCAATGATACGTTGGTCAGCCGAGGCAGATGGCGTCGCAACAACAGCTGCGGATGGCTCGTTTGAGGCTTTGATATTTCAGGTTAACCGTGATGGCGGCGGCTCATGCACGTGTGAATACGATCCCGTAAGCTCTGAATTGGTTCATGCACCCGTATCAGCAGCGCTAACTCCGAGCGGTATATGCAGACCGCTACTGCTAAGTCATGGAATCGATGCAAGACTTTGGTTAACCCCCCGGGAATCCAAGGAATGTGGCAAAGTGATCGAACCAATCATACTGCTAAGTTTCAAATGCCGAGGTACGCTCTCAATCCGTAATGTATCAACTGCCTTCGCTCAAAGTGCTTTCTATCTCACGTGCATCATTTGGCGCGCTCGGGCAAACCTCAGCTCAACGATCTGCCGCGGTGGGGTCTTTAAGGACACGTGTCTTATGCGTATTCGATGCGGTAGGAGTTTTTTATTGTATCTGTTTCTAATCTGACAAGTGACTGATTGCTGGTATGCCCTTTTTTCAGGCTGGAAACTGCGCTTTGGAGGCTGCTTTGCCCTGAAGACCCCTTCCAGTCCTTCACCTCTGCGGCTTAAGGTAGTTAACGGTGGCTCCAGCTCGGGCTCAATCAGTGGGCTCTTTTTCAACGGTGTTCAGTTGATGATACTCCAGCTGATGCTGAAATTTTATGCTTTGATCAGACGTAAACTCCGTGGCTGCACAGATTTACGGCGCTTTATCCTCCAAGGGTGCTCTGGTGCCAGATGGCAAAGCCAAGCTATCCGCAAAGCATCACCGATCAACGGATTTGGAGCTCGGCTCGTCACAACAAGCATCCCAGGTTGATGCCGTTGCAGCCCAGGTTATTCAGATGATGAAGCAGAACCACGTGAAATTGGTTCAGCAGAAGGCCAACATCGTGGCCAAATCCTTCTCACATAACCGTGCGTGACCTTAGTAGTATCTGCGGTTGCATCATTATTACCTGCTACTCGTTGCCTAGGCTCCTCGGACATTTTTTGGGCTAGGCTTTAGTATTTCTTTATCATGAAATCAGTTGTAGGCCCAGCTACAGTCAGTTGTAGTTTTTTATAGACACAACTGCTCAGTTTCTCTTTTCTCTCTTCGTCTAAGTTTTGTTTCTAGGCTCTAAGAGCCTCACACCCCCATACCACATACACTTGTTTTATTTGCTGTTTTAGTCATTTTACCCATGTGATTTTTTTGACCCTAGCGTCATCGTTTATACTTTTTAACCACACGTTTGGATATACAATTATGGATATCGAGCATCATGGTGCTCGCAACAGTCAGTCGCAGAGCTGCTTAGGGCTGTCGTTGTGTTGGCAAGATGTAGCAATAACCGACTTCTGTTCTCAAACTTAAGAAGCACAAATCAGGAGGAGAGCCTTCTTGGAAATCAGTTGTTTGTGATATTAAAAACTTTCCTAGTTTTAATTTCCCACGACAAAGTGTTTTACTTGAGTGCTGCTGCTCTACTGCTAGGAGTATGTTCCTTTCATAACGCCAATGAGAAAAAATGATTAATTCCAATTTGCCTTGCTCCCTTTTCAAAGCCTTGACTTTATTCCTTATTCTGTCAAATTTCTAATTGTAAAATGGGACAAACTGATGTGCCATTTTTAATGATTAAAACCATACATCAATACATCTACCATGACCAGGTCAATCATCAGCTGCAACAAAAATCATGTCACTCATAACTGACATGCCCTTTCATCTATTCAACGTAAGAATCTTTGGTTTTGAAACCAGAGTGTTAGACACAACCAAGTGACTAACGACGAGTGAGCAGATGAAAGCAAACCTTTGGTTTTGAAACCA
>SMGU01008589.1:0-23310 GCA_004348175.1 Puccinia novopanici
ATTCTGCAGACTTTTGGATACTCTCGAGTATCTCTAAGGCTGACAACAAAAGACCATGTACACCATTCAGGTCAGCTTGTTTCATTTAATAAGTATATTTTATTCTTTTGTTTTTTATGGCTGGGAAATCAGACTACTCCCCTTCGACGTTTAGCAATGAGGTGTGTGACATGCGGGTTTTGATGGTGTGTAACACTTGGTAGGATTTGGAACTGTGCAACATAGGTGTTCACTGTTGGGCTTGGTCTTCTTCCAGTCAAATAATGGATGTTACTATCAAAGACTTGGTTGTTATCAACGCGGACAGAAAACTACTGGCTCCTCAGGTGAAGGGTAAGTGCTGCTATTTATTGGAGAGCACGGGAGGTTCCCCAGGAGAGGATTGCACCGAAGTCTTGACGCATGTGTTTGCACAAGAATGGCGCTCTTGAGCTCGAACTTGGCAAGAATGTTGAGAAATTCCAGCAGCCTCCGTAGTGTGATCTGCGACAAGGCTAACACGGCCTTAACAGGTGTTCTCTGCGAAGAATTTCCTCACATTCTCGGTTGCCAGGGAGTGCAGCGTCATGGACATGGTTCCTCGCACTGACCCGTCCTGCTTACCCAGTGACAGACTGTTGGTCCTGTTGAGTGTTGTTCTTCCCACTAAACACTTCGCCCATCTTATGTGCAGCTGGCCCCTTCCTAATGGACTTCCCTTTGGCATCCTAAATTCCTTCCAGTGCTTCCTTGAATCTATCAGATACCAATTTCCTACCACAAAACCTAGCGTTCCTTCGAATTTATTTATCATAGTATTCCTCAGTCTCAACTCATCCCAAAAAAATCACACTAGAATCATTGTCTTTCCATATCCAATCCCGACCGGCTCACTTCATCAAGAAAGAAGACTTGCTTGCCATGGACACGTCTGTCGGAGAGAAACCTTCCCCCCCTCGCCAGCGAAGATCGGAACCATCCAGGGCCTCTCCTGGGCAAGGCTTGAGAGACCCAAAAGGGAAGGAGACGCGTTCCCGGGCTCCGAAAGAAGACCCAAGACTCGTGGGTCCATGGAAGCTTGGCAAGACCATTGGTAAGGGATTCTCTGGTCGCGTCAAGATCGCAAAGCATACTATCACGGGTCACCCAGCAGCAGTCAAGATTCTACCCAGACACTTGCTGCCCAACAGTCGCATGAGCATCAATCAGGCCGGTGCTCATGCCGACAAGCGCTTGCTCGGGATTGAAAGAGAAATCGTGATTATGAAGCTGATCGATCACCCAAATGTGTTGAGACTCTATGATGTTTATGATAATTCGCACAAAATGTAGGGCCGGCCTGCATTCTGTGCTTCATGACTGCAAAAACAAGTTCTAACAAACCAATTGACGCATCCTCTTTCCATGTCCAGCTTCCTCGTCATGGAATACGTGGAAGGTGGAGAGCTGTTTGAATTTTTGGTCAGTCGCGGCCGACTTTCGGAAGACGAAGCTCTCAACTACTTCCAGCAGATAATTCGCGGAGTTGATTACTGCCACCGGTTCAACATTTGCCACCGAGACTTGAAGCCTGAGAATCTGGTACGCGTCCTTATTGATATTGGAGCATGTCTTCTGGCCCACTGAACTCTTCATGGACAACGAGCTGACGTTGCTCGACATAGCTTCTCGACAAAGCCAATAACATCAAAATCGCCGATTTTGGCATGGCGGCCTGGGAAGCAACTGGGAAACTGCTGGAAACTTCTTGTGGATCGCCTCACTACGCCTCGCCGGAAATCGTTGCTGGAATCAACTACCATGGCTCTTCATCAGATATTTGGTCATGTGGTGTCATCTTGTTTGCTCTACTGACAGGTCGACTTCCCTTTGATGATGAAAACCTCAGCGACTTGTTGACAAAAGTAAGGATCGGAGTTTTCCAAATGCCGCCAGACATTTCTCGTCCTGTCCAAGATTTGATACGCGGCATGTTGACCGTAGATCCACCAAACGTCTGACGGTGAGTCCACTCTGTCCGCATTCACTCATGATGTGCTCTCCTGAAATGACTGGCAAACAATCATCTGCATTGTCCTGCAACGATAGATGGACGAAATCCAATCACATCCTTGGTTCACACGTGTCCCTCCAAAGACCAGGCCTCTCACATCATCGCTCCAACTCGGGAGCAGATGTCCAAGTCATTTGGGAGACCAGAAGAGCTAGACCCCGACATAGTCTATAATTTGCAAACCTTGTGGGGAGGTGCTGAGAAAGATCTGATTGTTGACGCTCTGGTCACTAATGCGTAAGTACGCTCTAGTGCTGCAGGAATGCAAGCGGTCTGTCGTGATCGACGAGACTGACGCGTCCACTTTGTGGTAACTTCACCAGGCAATCCTGGGAGAAGGTCTTTTACTTCCTTCTAGCAAGATACAAGCAGCATCATTTGGATAACTTTGCCGATGATACGGTAGAATTCTCCACTCCTGCGGCAGCGGCACGTACCACCAAATCTAAGTCCAAGAAGCCTCCACGTGAACATATTGTCAGGACAGGCGCAGGCGCAGTTCGTAGTCGCTCTAGACAGTCCATCGCCAGTCTGAATCGCCGTTCTATTGTTGCTCCCCGAGCTGGCGCCAATGGCACTTCCCATCTCGTTGCTACTCGCCCTGCGCCTTCGACACCAGGGACGGTGCTAGAGACTGCTTCAAAAGCGACTGGTGTCTCTGAAAGCAGTCGAAGGGCCGTCTCCCCATCACCTCAGAACATCCTGGATGGCAAAACACCCACCACTCCACGCAACCTGAGACCCCGAGCAGAAGTACCGGTGTCACATGGCACTCACTCGGCCATCAAATCCCGTCAGACCTCTACAGCGACGCCCAAGCGAGGTGCTGATCAAGCCGTAGCATCAGCCGTCCCACGGATTCTTTTGCAAGAAGCTACCCCCTCACCCGCACAAAGAAGTTTTTATTTTTATTTTTGGAACGTACTAAAGCCGCCAGATGGGTCCTCAGTTGCTCGTGTCAGCATGCCTGAGGGGTCCGAGCCATGCCCGGGTTCGGTTAGTCCGAAGCATCCCACCATGTTCCCGCTCGCCAATTGCGGTAAGAACTTGGATTTTTGCTCCTCGGATCCGAATGCGTCTACGGCGATTGGGAGGAGGGGCCAGGTTAGTATAACTGACGTTTTCCTGAAAGTAACCTGAGAGCACTTACGTATGGGATGCATTACAAGGGATGATTGCACGCTCATCGCCGAGCGGTATCCAGAATCGATCCGCTCAACTTCACGAGCAACCAGGCCGTAGGCCACGGATGAGACCTAATGGAGAAATAAAAAATTGAAAGATTCCTTAACACCAAACACTGACATCAAATGACATGTTAAAAAAGAGGATTTAGATGCTTACACCAGCACATCCATAGCCGGAGATCGTGGGCCCTAGAAGCCCAAGCTTTCCCATCTCCTTGAGGATATTAGGATCAAAAGCTAAGGTAAATAGTGCAAAGGCTTTTTCAGCTTGTGAGGAAGCTGAAGAGGGGAAGGGCCGTTTGGACTGACATTCTTTGCGATGAGCCTCCAGGACTCTGGGCATCAAATTTTCCTGACAGTATTCATGGCTAGCCTGTCTGAAAGAGTGATGGCAGGGTTATAGCCGTGCAGGTTAAGACGCTAATCTGGAAGAGGGAGGGTAGGACAAACTTGATTGCCAGCTCGTCTTCTGTAAGAATGCTCTTCTCCACGCGAAGCGCGTCCTGCCAGTCGTACTCGGCGAAGGATGCTGGTTTGGACTGCGAGGCCAGCGTGCGTCTGAGAATGGGCTGGTTGAAGGCCGTACTGGGTCGAATCCTGGTGAGCCATGCTATGGATGCCATCGTTCTGTTTGCCTCTTTCTGTTGACCGTCGACTCCGATGCTGGGTGTATGCGCTTGGCGGGTCTCCGTCCGTTGGGGGGATGTCACAGTCTGTGACATCCGGCGCCGGCCCAATCCCGCCACGCACTGTTCGCTGCGCCGTCTAGTCTCGCCGACGATGGCAGACCGAAACCAATTTCCCTTCCCTCCGCCACTCGACACACGATGGCAGCAAGTGAACGAATTTCCTGTCGCTGAGCTCAATCTCCCTGTAGACGATCAAGAGGATGAATGGACGGAAGAAGTAGGTCCAATTCTAACCCGCCTTACGTTGTTTGTCTGTGATGGTCATGAGAAAAGCTGACTATCATGCCGTGACTTTTTTTTTTTTTTTTTTTAGATTCGGGAGGCTCGTTACGGCCGGTCAAGTTCAAGGTGGAGTTTATTGGGCAACAGAATGGCTCTACTCACGAGATACAAACCATCGGAGGGACCACTCAATTTGCACCTAAAAATCCTCTGATGTACCAAACTTGCATGTCATTAACCATGGAAAAGGGAGTGCACCTTCGTTCAAGTCGATCTGCAATGCACTGAGGAAGCTCTGGGAGTAAGTGCTAATACTACCGCTTGCTATCCATCCCACCGAGCGTGAACTAACTTTTTTTTTTGAAAAAAAAAAAAAAGGCTGGATTTACCTAACCATCCACCTGTCGGACTCGGTGTATGTATGCAAGCTCAGCATAGCGCATCGCCTACCCCGAGTGGATCTGGCAAAGCCACGGCCCATTATTGAGCCAGTGACTAAATATCGTCAATCTGTGGGCGTTCTCGCTTGCTATTGATCATATTCCAAAGTAGTACTCCTGTCCTTTTACTTCGACAATCATCTACTTGCAAGCCTACCTATTAATGTTACAGTGCTCAGTCAGTTTCATTATTTTCCCTTGAGCTCAACAGCCTCAATCGTATCTTGTGGGCTGTTGATTTTTTTTTTTTTTTTGTGAAATAATTTGGTCAGAGTGATCTGTTTCATCTTCTTTCTTGTCTAGCTGGTTTTCCATGCGGATGAGGCAAGAATTCATTTTTTTTTTCATTTAGGGCTGTTGATCAGTAAATTAATGGGGAATTTTCAGATTTAGAAAAGAAACCCGGTGCTTAGGCACAATGATCATGTGAAGCCTGGTATTGATTGTGATCACAGAGAAAATAATCCTAGGGCTACAGTTGTGTATGGCATACTTCTGTCTGGTCCTGTCTGCGGAAAAAGGGCACATGGGGCTTTCCCCTGGGGACTCAATGTATGCATTAATTATTTTTTTTACATTTTTGGACTCACACAGGTGTGCAGAGTTCAAAAATATAACCTTGTTGAGTTTGGCAAAGTTTTTTTTTTTTTAGTTCAGTACTTTGGACATGGCTCTCAAAGCTATATAGATTTAGCCCATAAGTATTGGTTTGGTGTATGGATTAACATCCTTATGCAAACTACGGCTCCCCCTGGTTCCCCATACCACATATTCAGGCTTTATTTGACCTGGAAAGATTGATTCAAATACATTTTTGACCATATTTACACAAAAAAAAAACCTTGTTTTTTGCCCAAACATTATGGACATAGGCCAAATCCGGGCAGGGTTTTGACGTCCTCAACTGTACAGCCACGGATTGATGGTTTTGTCTTGTCAAGGCTCATCTCAGTTTTCTGTGCCACATGATGAGGTGAAACTGAGTTGATTGTCAAAGAAAAGAATTGTTGGCCATGTTGTATGTCTTTCTGTTTCTCTTCTTTCATTCTTATTTGCTACATAGATCTATCACAACAATTATATATTATATCATCAGATTAATTTTATATATTGAGCACATGATGCACCTCATGGCACTGCCAAAGACCCTCTGAGAAAGGTCCCAGCTCCTCAGGAGTCCATCATAGCTTCACTGGTGCACTTCTGAGGCCTCCCTGAAAATAAATAAACCCTCAGCTTTTCTAGGATTTGTTGGATTTTCAGAAGGGGACGCTGAGAGTGAACAAGGAGCTGGAGTGGGGTCAGGTTGAATGTAGCTCAGACTCAATGATTTATTTCATCAGGTGATAAGCAGCCTCAAATAGTGACAACTAGAGAGCCCCTTGCAAGATTCAAAGGGCGCCTAGAAACAGGACAGAGCGCACTATGACAGGGACAGGACACAAGCACAGTAACAGGTACAGGTACAGGAGACAGGAACAGGAAGGAACAGGAAATACTTGAATTTGTGGAGAGGATAGGATCAGAAGGGAGAGGGATGTTTGAGAGAAAGAGACTTAGTGCTGGGAGCGCACTCAGAGCAGAATTCTGACAGGATTGCTCCTCAGTCAATAATTCACCCATAAAAGTGCCATCAAGCACTAGATAGTTGTATACAACTCCATGCAGCTTATAAAATCAAACACACTAGAAGCCTGCATCTTTGGTTTCCTAGTTGCAATAGTTATCTAGCTACACCAACAGTAGTGTTAGTTTATTAAGCTAAACTAAACCAAAGTTAATTTTAGAGTTACTTTCTGCTTAAATAACACTAAAATCTTTTTGTTGAGAGAAACAACTCTTTGCATAGTTTTACTTTCCCTACCAGATAAAAATTCACCACTACCCACATTTAATTTTTATTTTAATGGTTAAAAAGTTACACTGATCATAAGGGTATTACTTTTGTAGCTTGCACTAACAGTTATTTAATCAATCCTGTCAGTTACATATACACTCATTGTTAATGATAGTAAGCTATACTGACTTTTATCATAGCTTAAGACTAACAAATGACCCTGCCCAAGATAATCAGAAAATTAGATGATTACATGACAGAAAAAAAATCTGCTCACAGAAAAAACACATGTTATTATACATGATGCCTACTTTTTTTTTTTAAAAAAAAATAGTGTGGTCCAAAAAGTTGTTTTAGTTGTGGCACTTTAATGCTTTGGGTTCTAACCAAGGAAAATTGGGTATTTTAATTTTTTATGATCAAAATAATAAAAAAAATGAGCTGACCTGGCTAGCTCAACCTGTTCTTTGAGGTGAGTCAACTGGGTCAAAAACCAGGTAGAGCTGAGTGAGCTAGCTTCATTTGAGGATTCAGAGGGGGATGTTTGAAAGACTTATTGGAGGGTGGAGAGTTGGAGAGGGAGGCCTTGAGTTAAAGTTGATGATAAAGTTTGTGTAATAGTTCTGGAATAAAAGTCTCAATTTTCTAATGACAATGTGAACAGGCTTTTTAATTCCAATCTAACTCTGAGGTTCTTCTTCCCCTGAGTTGCACTCCTTTTTTTACCCTATGTGTCATGCACTTGTATTTCAATGGTCACATCTCCTATGCTGCCTTGACTAGCAGTGGGTTGACAACATAGATCTGGAAATTTATCACAATATTATTTATGTTTTGCAGAGCATTTGGTGTAGGTGTCAACAATTTTTTGTGCTTTCTCATATGATCCTGATACATAGTACAGAAAATGTTCTGCTATATTTAATAAGGACCTGTACCACAGCAGTGGGAGTTTTAAAAAAAAGTCTTTGTCTGTTTTTATTTAGGGTGTTCAAAGTTGATTCTTAAACTCTATTTAACATAAAATCATAAAATTTTCCAAGAACTCAAGAAGTGTTTCTAGTGACAGTTATCACCAATTTTCATGTGGTTGTTAATTTGGTCATGTTGGACTTATGATTTTATGTAGAATGTGGTTTAAGAATCGACTTTGAACACCACTAGTTTTGCAGAATTTGAAAATTTGGAAAACGGTCTTCAAAACCAGGGTCAGAGGTGTCTCCAAAAACAGTGGGAAATCACCTTGACATTGATTTCCCATGTGAGAAATAACACCACCCTGATCTGGCATGTGATTCTGGCCAAAATCATTTCTTCCCAGGAGAATAAAAATCAACAGGGATGCATCTGCAATGGTACAGGAACAGTGAGTCTAGCCAAGGAAGATTTGGACTAACACAACCCCAAGTTGGTAGAAAAATACAAGTCACAACACTAAAACAGTTAGTTAACATGTAGTGTGGTGTAGTGTATGTAGCAGCCCACTGTTGCCAGTGATGGTGATGGGTATTGACTCTTTCCTCTTCTAGATTGTGAAGCTAGACCACTAGTTGATCTCCAGCATTTTTTAAAAAGATGAAAAGCAGCATCACACTTGATTCCAAAACATTGAACCAGTTTTCCCACTCCCCCGGCTAAATATGTTTCCCTGACCAGAATTCAGGTAGGATGGTGCCTTGAACAAATCCTCTTCACTGAGGGGGTATATGGAGTACCTACCACGTAGTTGGGGGAGTGCTTGGAAAGCTTCCCCTAGCGTGCACAGCAGGCAGCATCATCAACCTATAAATAGACAACCAGTGTCTGTTCCTATTTTCATTCATTCCGGTGATGATTAATCCTTTAGTGCCATTGTATAATGACGTTTTCAGTCACCGGCATTTGAGTGAGATGGCGTTGATCATTGAACTGCAGCTTTGCAGCATTAAGGTGGGCTTGCCGGGAGTAATTCGGGTGGATCGCTTCAGCTGGGATGCATGCACCCCTCTAGTCGTCACAAGATGGATACCCTGATCAAGAATTCCCTTAATAGAGCAGTTCTCGGCGTTAAAGAATGAGATGAGTGTTCCTTTTTAATTTGAGCATGATTGTTACAGCTAGTCCATGAAGCTTGCGGTTTCCAATCAACTTTTTTTTACTCTCAGAATATTTTTTTTGCATCCGAATTTGTTTTTCCCCCGACAGACGCGGCAATTTTTGGTGGTGCTCACCCACTGAACGATGTGAGATGGGTTCGGTGGTCCAGATCAGAGTCGTCGCAATTTGGGGGCAAAAAAACAAACAACAGCGAAAACTCGGCAATTCGTTGTTGGACTGCACTGTGTTATTGTCTACTCACATGACACAATCCTGCAGTCCCTCGCAAGCGAGTCATCATCATCTTGCTGCTATCTCGTTGGAAACCTTCCAGACCATGATCGGTGAGGCAAGGAGACCTGATGCTCAAGCAAGAAAATCCAGCCGGCAGTCGGTGGGACACCCTCGCAAGCCGGTGGATACGCTGCGGATGTGCACATGTGTATGAGTATGGACCGTCATCAAGATGTATTTCCTGTGTTGGTTCTCCTTTTGGTTTGGTGCTTTGGCATCCTCAGCAGTTCTGACAGCTTCTTGCCTGCTCGTTTTCTTTCGGTTTGCTTCGGGGATAAACACAGACTCACTTGCGGGTCAGATGGACAGCCTCCACCGACCAAACACGCATGTATGCGTCTGTTGACCATTCCAGGAGTATTTAACACCGACACCGCTACTCGCCCACGGCTGCTCCCTCATCATCCTCATCATGTTCGTTCTCCTCCTCCTCCTGGGCTTCTTGACCATCTTCCATCCCTCCATCCAGGCACAGCAACGAAAATCTTCTCCCAACCCTGACGACTTCATCTACATCGAAAATGCCCGCTTCCACAAGGGGTGCTCACCACACTACCTCGTCTCCATGAACTACTGGAGTGCCATGTCGGTTATTTCTCCACCCAACACTATCCCCATACAAAAAAAAAAAAAAAATAGATGCCCATCTCCACTGACCCACATCCCCATCTAGGAACTTGGCCGCAGATGAGTCCGCCGGTGGTAACATGTCCAGATTCAAGACCGAGGTCCAACAACTATCTAAAATTGGCGTCAACAATGTCCGAATCGTAAGCACCCTGTTTGTCCATCGTCATGAACTCAAACAGCCACCCCCACCCACAGACTCTGATGCCTCGCTTTCATTAAAAACAAAACAGATGGCTGCTTCCGAAGCCTCTAAAGGCGGCACTCAACCTACAGAATGTATCCAGCCCTGATGGATTCACCTGGGAATGTCAGTTTCTTAACATGACCCATCAATCCTGTTTCCCCCAAATTTCAACTCATTTTATTTTATTATATATCGTTAGACAATGAACAGATCTTTATAGGTCTCGATCGAGCATTGGTCGAATTTTCCAAATACAACATCTCAGTCATCATGACCTTGAATAACTTTTGGCATTGGAGCGGTGGTTACTCTCAATACGTCAGCTGGGCCATCGACAATTCCGAAATCCCGTATCCTCCTTCGTTAGTTTCTGTTTTTTTCTTTCATTTCGTGATGAAGGACGTGATGATTGATTTGCTTCCCTCAAAACTAAAAACAGCTGGGATCCTGCTCTCAACCCTCCCTACGGCGATTATACCAAAAATGGCTCGTGGGGAAACTACAATGCCCAGACAGGCACTTATGATGGCTTTACTGGCTATGCCGGTCGATTTTAGTGAGTTATTTTTTCCATTTTGTCTTGAGAGAATGGCTGATAGAAGGCCAAGATCGCTGAAAAAAAAAATCCGATTGATCCAGTAATGATTCTTCCATCACTCATCTCACTCAAGGCTGGTTCAAAGACCACATCAAGACTGTCATCAATCGCGTCAACACGGTCAGTGGTATCACCTACAAGGACGACCCCACCATCATGACTTGGGAGCTATCTAATGAACCCCAAGATCCACCCCTATCATGGTGCGTCTTTTGAGCCTTCTTGTCTCGATTAAGGCTCATTCCTTCCATTTCGTTAAACCTTCCTCACGTGGACTACAGGATCACCGAGACCTCAGCTTACATCAAGTCTTTGGCACCTAACCATCTCGTCACCGTCGGATTCGAAGGTAAGAATGGTGAATGGTGGTTCAAACGGGTACACTCTCCCAGCTCCATTGACTATGCATGCGGGTGGGTGCCTTGTTCAGTTTCCTTTATGCACTCACGCTGCTTTAACACCCTACTACTTTACCTTTTCTCCTCAAAAGTCATCTATGGGTCCAGAACTGGGTAGGTTCAATTGTTTTCATACTCATCAAGAACAGGTAATTGCTAACGGCCTTCTTTACTTTGTGGATTTGTGCGGGAAATAGGGATACTACGACCCACTAGATTCGACTGAGAAGAGCTTGGCGAAAGCCGAGGAATACGCAACGGGATTTTTGAAGAACTTAAGTGCCTGGAGTCTCGATATTCACAAAGTTGAGCATACCCCACTCCTCAATAGATCCTTTTTTGTATGGCTTTTCTCTTCTGAACAGCCACTGACTTCAACCTCACGAGTAGCCCGTCGTCTTGGAAGAATTCGGAATGGCTAGAGATGAGTGGAAGAATGTAGCCAAAGGAGCTCCCAAGTCGTTTTACCTCTACGAGTAACTTATCCCAGATCGATTGACTCTCAAACTTCGTGTACAACTGTTTGTTGGGCTTATGCACTTCTTTTTTTGGTTGTTATTTGTAGTGCGAGTGCTACCACGACCCACAAGGATCGCTATTTCCAATTCCTGCTCTCGAATGTGGTGGAGTATTTCAAGAATGGAAAAGGCTGGCAAGGAGCAGGGTCAGTTTTCAACCTATCTCTCTTTCGTTTCACTACATATACAGGACGCCAGGACACAATTGCCATTCAATCATTACTAACTCCTGTCGCTTAGGCCGTGGGCTTATGGTGGTATCTGGAGACCCACTGACAAGAGAAACGCGTTCGGTCAATCCTGGGCTGGTGCGTCTTCTTCCACGAATTACTTCCAGCTTTTTTTTTTTAGTTCGCTGATGACTCGGTTTTATATTGATATAAATTATCCCAAATAGGTGATCCACCACACGAAGTAAGTCACCTCTCATCTCTGTTCTATAAGAAAAAAGGCCAACTGGAAATCCAATGGTACTGACCAAACATTTTCGAACCCAACACAATTCAAACAAAGGCGCCAGGATGGTATGACCTATACGACACGGACTCGACGTTGAAGATTGTCAGTGCCCAGGCGCAAAACGTGAGCGAGATTATCAAAGGGGACGGTGCTTATACCACCCCAGCGAGTTGTCGGACGGCACGCTCGAAGAAAGTCTTCGCCAATTCCGGCCGCTCTTTATACTTCTGAAGATGATGGCCTCTACCCTCTTTTGCTTGTATCCACTCTCATACCATACGCTTCCACAGTTATCTGCACTACATACGTCCTTGATGCTCATTTTGTTCTGTTAAAAAACAAAATGCACCAGCTATTTTACCCAAGTTGTTCCTCGCAAGATACGGCTAAATTTCTCTCCATTTGGGCTTCTTTGTCTTGAATTCTCATAACTTCGTACTAGTTCATACTCACACGCGCATTGTGATGCGCTTGAGATGAAGCAGCTGTCCATGAGGGGGCGTGGTGGTAGTGTGTATGTGCGCTTGGAATTGCTTGACTAAACAAGCAGCAAATTCTGACTAGAGAGGAACATGACAAAGATATAAGATTGCGTAGGATTGCTGTTTACAGGATTCCCCAATGATCTTCGACCGCACAACAAAACTGACAGATACAAAAAAAAAGGAAAGAGGAAGATAGGCGGAGAGTCATGTCGGTTCAGTGCTCATTTTGGCAAGAGGGATGAGAGAGAGAGAGAGAGCGTACTTTTCCGCAGGCGACTGAGGCGGAGAGACTGTACTGACTGATAGCGATTTTCTCGTCGACGAGATGGTCAGCAAAGTCATCCTAATAGAATAACCAGAAGGGGGGGGATCAAGAACATGAGTGTGATGGGACAGGGGGGTAGGTCGAGGAGGGGGGGGGGGGGGGTGATCAACCAACCGGCCGTGGGCCATCGCGCCCACAAACACCACCAAGTGCTTGTCTGCTGGAACCCGCGTCATGTAGTCCGATAACCGCACCGCCGCCGAGTCGAACGATAACGTCACCTTGTGCGAGTTCGTCGGCAGATGGTCAGAAATCGGGTTCTTTTTTTTTTTTTTTTTTTGTTTGGTCCCCACATCCATTTTTTGAAGCGAAAGAAAACAAAACAAAAAAAACTAGTCAGGTCTTGTCCTTGGTGTCTGTGTGTGGGGCGGATGGATGGGCTGGATCAAGGAAGACGTACTTTGATGACTTTCAGGAGCTTCTCGTTGCCGGTAGTGGACTTGATGGAGAGTTGATGAAGCAACTGAACTACGACATTCGACGACAAAAAAGAAGAGAGGGCGGGCGGGTGAGGAAATGGGGCATGATGAAGTGGGGGGGGGAGGGAGAGTGGAGCTGACCCATG
This sequence comes from Puccinia novopanici, assembly GCA_004348175.1. Classification (NCBI taxonomy): domain Eukaryota; kingdom Fungi; phylum Basidiomycota; class Pucciniomycetes; order Pucciniales; family Pucciniaceae; genus Puccinia; species Puccinia novopanici. The sequence goes on from SMGU01008589.1 coordinate 12,940, forward strand.
AGGCCACTGAAGCGCTTGAAGGTCCGGGGATGCGCACGCTGGATGGATCTCGATCAGGACGCCGGCGACGGTCTGGATGTACACTTGCAGCCTACCGGCTCGGTTCACCGGCGAATCCAGCAACGTGAGCAGACACTATACATCGCCACCGTTTTGGAGGGGAGGGGGGAGAGAGAAAGTCAGTCCAATGGAGAGACAGGCAGGCCCGCAGCATCAGCGGCCAGGGACGCGGGACAGACCTGGTGCGTGATGTCGGGCCTGGTGGCGGCTATATCCTTGCCAATTGGCAAGGAGAGACTGGTGGTCATCGCAATTAAGCAGGACGTGTTTGACGAGTTTCTTGCTTGATTTATGAGCGGGAGTCTTAAATGAAGAGGAGGATGAGAAGGGAACGGATTGGGCGAAGATTTCGAGCGAGGCTTGGCTGAGCACGACGATGAGTTTGGGTTCGCTGGAGGCGCCGTCGTCCCTGGGCCTGGAGGTCGTCGCGGCCGCCGCTTGCGGCAGCATCAAGGGGTTGCTCAGCGACACCGGCAGCTGTCTCCCACCGCCCCCACCGCCACGCTCCCGGCTCCGTCGCTCGCTTCCGCTTCCCTCCCTTCTTCTCCATCGTCGTCGTCTTGCTCGTCATCCGATGGCTCCTCAGTCGTTCTGCCGTGTTTTCTGGTAAAAGTTTCTTTCCTGCTTGTATGCGTCGTATCCAATTCATTTTCCTCGCCCGCAGCCCCGTAGTCTCCGCAGTCTCCGCACCATCCGCTCATTCTACTACCAGAGGTTGCAGCTGAAACAGCCGATGCCATTATAGGCGCACTCTTTTCCGGGTTGACTTGAATCCCAATATACATTTGCACAGCTCTATGGCAAGTATAGAAAAGTATCAAGATTTGCTCATGGAGCTATGCACCCATCAGGAAATCCACCTAGTACTTCTTCATACTTCTATTTACTTGCCATAGAACTATGCCAAAGTATGGAGAGTTTGATGAGCCCAGAAATGAGCCTGTCTATTATGAAAAAAACCTCAACAAGTGAGCTAGAAAAACTTGGATTGATTTGTCCATCACTCCCCCCCCCAAAAAAAAAAAAAGGGTAGCCTACTGGGGGCAGTTGATGTATGCAGACAGTAGACCTGTGGAATGCTCCAAGATGTCAGCTGCTGTCAGCCAGGCAGCTTTTTCTTTGTCTTAGAGTGGAGGTGAGTAACATAAAAGATAAAATCTTGTTCATGACAGCATTTAAATCTAGGCTACAGCAGAGAAAAAGGAGGGGGAGTTGGCAATGTTTCAGACAAGAATCATGCAGGCTCTGTTTTGTGTACAAAACTTGGGCGTTCAAGTCAACAGAGAGACACACCGCTATCATTGCTGTGCTGAAGGATGCTCAATATAATTCTTCCAGAAATCGCTCTCTGCCTCCTTTTTTTTGGTTTTGAGGAAAGCCAGATAAGTGCCCATGAGAAAGTGCTAGGGTGGGAGGACAAGGATAGAGAAGAGACAAGAGAGCACTTCTGCACCTGTTGGTGAAACAGAGAGAGAAGAAAGGGATGATCACATTGCATAGCTAGCCAGAGAGCATCAAGGAAGAAGAAAACATAAGAAAAGAAATAGGATTATAAGTTGGGATCATCACTCAAGTAATTCTGGCGTTTCAATGTATGTGAATGGGACTGTGTGTGGTGACAAGACGGTGCTATGAAGATGATGGTGCCTGGCTGCCTTATGTTTAAGTGTAGGGATCATCATCGTCTTGATGTTCCGGGGCGTGGGAGTCGATAGGATAGACGAGTCGGAAGGCATCCTTATGGTTCAAGTAAAAGGCAAAGAGCCTTTTCTCCCTGATAAAGCCGAGCTTCTGGTAGAATGCTAGCGCCGCCCTGTTGTCGAATTCCGTCTCTAAGACTATCTGCCCCCATCGTCATCCATCGTCATCGGCCACGGGTTTATGGGCGGTGGATCGCAATGTCAATGGTCACCCATAGAGCTGTCCTTGAGAATAACAGCGCCCGCAGAAGAGCCCTCATGTGCTTACCTCTTGGGCGCCATCAGCGATCATGCGTTGCATGGCCATCTGGACCAACGTACGAGCTAGAGAAAAAAAAAGCCATTAAGACGAGATAGAGGGAAGGATTAAGGGGTGGGGAAGCGGACCGATGCCCATCATGCGGGCCTCCTTTTTGGTGGTCAACATGGCGATGTAGCCGCGATTGAGCTTGCCGCGATGGACGTCCTGTTTGCACACGATGGCCCCGATCGCCTGTCGCGCCCCATCGCCTTCCTCATCCGCCCCCCGCTCTCCGAGTCCGCGAAACACAGAAAACTTAGGTGCGGCCTGTCCTCTTCCCCCCAATAATTCAACACAACATTAGTTTTTTTTTCTTTTTTTTTTTTGGAAAGCGTTTTCATGTGCAGATGGGTGCGAAGGATGTGGGTGGTAACCTGCCAGTCAGTTAAGAAATACCGGTAGGTGTACTGTAATCATGGGGGAAGGATGGATCACGACCAATCGACCGACCAACCAAAAAAAAAAAAAAAATGAGCCGAGTGTTTATACATTCTCTGATTGAACAAGATGGAGAGGAGAGAGAGCTCAACGATGATGTAGGGTTCGCTGAGTTCGGACTCGACCAAGTTGATGATCTGGTTCAGATCGTCGCTGTCGGGGTCATACGGCCTGAACACCATCGCCTGCTTGCACTGCTCCGCCATCCTTCTCGGCCAGCGCTGCTTCTCGGCAGAGTGCAGCCTGAAATCAGTGAATCCCACGGGTCAGGCACGGGGTCTCCCGTTGGATCCACATCCGGGGGAGAGGCACTTCTCAGCGCCCACGATTCATCAAGTTGGGTGTGGTTTGTTGCACAAGACAATTCCTACATCGCAGTTGAACCACTCCAATGGCGGCGAGTTAAGATTACAAGAGTAACGGAAAACACCAACTTGGTTAGCTCTGAAGAAAAAACAACAACATGCGTTTGTACACCGAAAGTTGAACTGATTGAAAAGAAAGAGAGGAAGAGAATGACAAAATTATTGGACGGCAGGGTATTTCTGACTGGCATCCAAAACAGCCCCATGGGGAGGATTAGGATTGAAAGGATTGAGGGGGAGGAGGAAGAGGAGAAGTGATGAGTCTGGTGAGGATTAGAGCCAGGAAAGGCCGACTGTGGTTGGAAGACGTTAGCGGAGAACGAGTTGACGCGAGCTTGTTCGGCGGACTGTTGGTGGAGGTTGATCTGTTGGTTGTACATCATTTGTGTATGTTGGGGCGTCAGCGGCTGTGGCTGGTTTCCGAAGGAGGACAGCTGGGGTTGCTGCACTCCCATCTGGTGGTTGGGCTGCATCTGGAACGAGTTCGGCGGTTGCTGAAATCCCGTGTGTTGTTGTGCTTGGAATCCGGGCATGCACTGTGGTGCTTGCTGTTGGAAGCCAGTCATTTGCATCTGTTGTTGTTGTTGTTGAGGGTACTGCATCTGGGCAAGATTGTTGGCCATCATCTGATTGTTGTTGTTGTTGTTGTAAAACCCGGCAGGGGATCCGGTGTTCTGGTACGAAGGATAGTTCATGTTGATCTGATCGCTAAGCCCTTGGACGTTCTGCACCGGCACCATTTCCGCCGAGAATCCTGCTACTTGTCCAGGTAGCGCTACGGCCGTAGTCCCAGGAGCCGCATGGGGTATGCTCCAAAGATCCGGTAACGCCGAGCGGAAGGATGCGTCCGGTCCGTCTGGCACCGGCAGATGGACAAGGTAGAGTGCACACGACCTGAAGTCTTGAATCAGTCTTTCCAGTTCGTCTGGACCAAACAAGCCATATTTCAGTTTCACCGATCCCGTAGTCCGCCGGATGGTCAAAGGAATCAACTCAACTGAAACGTATGGTAGCCACACCCATCTGATTACAGCAAGCCTCGACGGTATAGACCAGGGGAGCGCTAGGATTACGTTGGAGGGATTTGATGTCGAGGGCCTTCTGATGATGTTCCGACCAACGGGTTCTCTGCTTGGCCCAGTCATCTCTGAGTCCCTGGAGTCGTTTCAGTGCCGCCTCAGCTTCCGATCGTGTCAGCTGTCCTGTTACCATCTTTCCCTAAAATTCTCTGTTCTGTCGGTAGGAAGAAACAAAGTGGAAGAGGTGATTTGGTCTGTTCACTGTGACTGGTAAGTGAGTTGGTGCTCTTATCAGTCCCCTCGGGGCCCGATCGGGTCCTCCTTCCGCACCGGTCAGATGACGTCAACCCCGACTGTCTTGACGTTGGCGCAGCCTGCGAAATGTGTAACAGCTGGAATAACCCAAGAAGACACATTGAGGTTACGTTTTTTTCGGTGGCAGGGAATGGCTGCAGCTCTCATCTCATCCTCCATCTGAGCTGATCAACATGTGTGTCATACCTCATGCCCAAGTTTTGCGGATCCATCAGAGGAGAGTCTCTCCAGTATCGAAGTTGTGGCTCATCCTTTAATGGAATTTGATCAGAAAGTGAATATTGATGTATTTATTTACATATATAAGATGACTGTCCTGTTATGGCCTGGTGTATACCTGTACGGGGAGAGCTGATGCCCACTACGATCGTGTAGTTGGGTAGGTACCTCTTTTCACCTCCCCCAGGTCATTATATGTCCAACTATGTAATAATTTGATGAGAAATTGATTGGCCACATGCAGGGCAGATGGGCAATGTGCGCAGTCGATGCATTCCGCAGTGGTTGCAGTGCGAATCGGATTATCAGTGACAGTGAGTCCGCTTATCGGTGACAGTGCTGCGACAGATCCCCCTCCTATATGTGCGCAGTGGTCAACAGCCACACCACCATCTAATTCCTCCTCAACCACATCATGACCACGAAAACATCAGAACCAGGCTCATCATCGGCTCAACCGCCACAGGCTATGCCAAAGATGCCTGCAACCTTCGATCGTTGGGTTCGCACTACTCATTCTAAGTATCGTTCATCCAACGTAAAACTAACCATCACTTACCGATATCTAGTTCTGGACTCCTGATTACCGACGTGGAGTCACCGCCCTCTTCGAAAAACTTAATGCCGGCCTAAAAGAGTCTCAAGAACTGATCGCATTCATTCGCAAACGTGAATCATTCGAACGAGCTTATGCCCACGAACTACGCAATCCCACCCCACTCGACCCAGATGGCTTCGGTTTTGATGATGGCGCTTCATTCCTATCAGTCTACAAACAGCTACGCTCCAGCCAGGAAGATCTGGCAGAAGCACACGCAAGGCTTGCCCTCCAACTCGATCGTCTAGTCATCGGTCCTTTCGAAACTTGGTCTCGTGACCATCGTGAACGCATCACCAAAGCCATAGATCGTGTCGAGTTGATCCTCACCAGATGGGAGCAACAATCCAAGGAGGTCGTTAAACTAAAGGAAATTTATGACCATAAAACTCAGGAAGCAGATGAAGCCGAGGAGGACTCTCGATTCTCCCCAGCTGGTGGCATCAACCATCACCAAGGTTTCCCATCCAAGGAACAACTGAGTCGGCTCATCGACTCCTCCCAAGCTGAAACTGCCTCCCCAAAGGAAACGTACGGTCAAATCGGCAAGCTAGTTAGCGAACAAGCTATCGGACTTGGTAGGGCTGTCACACAAAAGATGCGAATTCAGGATGGCCGAATTGGTTTCAAAGCTCAAAGTATTAGTGAATTAGATCAACAACCAACCGAAAAGAGCCAACCCAACGGAACCTCACCCCTTCCAAACGAGAAACCATTGCCAGGATCACCCAGCGAAATCGATTCCAGTGATGCACGTCCCCACTTCGAAAAGGGTAAAGCGAGGGAGGGAAAACATATGACCTCACCTGCTAAAATGACCCATACCCCAGCCACTCCTTTATTAAATATTGCTGGGGTCGTCAAACCGCCACTCCAATGGAGTCTACTTTTCCAAAAGGCACGCGACACCGTCTTCAAGCAGAGCATTAAAGTCCCCCTACTTGGAACCTATCATGGGGCTCACTCTGGCGAAGACCTGGTCATTTTCTTTAAAAAGTAAGTCACATAAGGATTCATTGTTTTCCGCGTAAATCACTCACCTTCACGCTCTTCTGTCCTGGCAGTAACATACCCGACCTGGATGGCGAACCCGATCGAGCAATCGAACTGTGTCGGGAGCTTTCTCAACAACTATCTGTCCTTCGCTTGATTGGCGAGATAGGCAACAAATTCATTGCGTCTCACGATGCCTTTTATGTTTGGAAACCCGAGGCCTTCACCTTGCACAGCCTGAGCTCCGATACTGGGTTGGAAGAAACTCTGACCGATTTACCGGAAAGAAGACAAATGAAAACCAGTTCCTTAACTAATTCGCCATCTCGGTATCATGTCTCCCCCCGGATCAGCGCTCCAAGCAATCAAACGGCCAGTCCCAATGGATTTGAGACGACAGGCAGGCAGAGTGCTGTAGCGACATCTGCTTTGGGCAAATACTTCCAAACGGCCGTTACTCAAGCTGCCAAAGGGATCAATGAGCTCAGCGCCACTGTCGGTGTTTCTACCTCAGTCCCGGCAGACTCGCCAGGAGAGACTCGGGCTGAAAGACTCAGTCGGGAAGCGCGCTCTGCTGAAAAGGCTTATGCGACGGGTGTGATGCGTCTCGACCATACCAGACTTCTGCTCGAGCAAACCATCTCTGAATATTTTCACTATTTACAACGATGCGAACTCGATCGATTGAGGGCTGCGAAGGCAGTCATTATGGGCTTCAATGCAGCCCTTGCAACACTGACCCCAAGATGGAAAAGCTAGCCGCGGAGGCAGTGGTACTGAACGAAAGCTTTTCGCCAGAAGGCGATGTTTCTGCCCTGGTTGAGAGGTACCGAACCGGCCCCTTCAGGCCATCACCCGTCTTATTTCACAGCTACCGAGCCCATGAGACTCGGGTTAACTTTGGGATTGATTTGAGCAAGTGGCATAACTCGCAGCATGTTGATGAATCGGAAGATTTTAATGATGTACCACCCATATTAACGCGTTTAATGACTCTCCTGGACAAGTCCTATCCCAAATCATCCAATGATGATGGTCAGTGGTCTCCCCCCCTTAGAAAACATCTCTTTTTTCTCGAGTTGATGAACTTTGGCAATGCAGAACGAAGGAAAGCGTGGATATATGAAATCCCATTGAAGGCAATTCATGAAGTACGAGAAGCCTTAAATGATCCCTCCAAGTCGAGAATCAGCGATGAACAACTAGCGGCCTTTGACCCCCCTTTAATTGCGGGGACGATCAAAGTAAGCTATCTCTCTCTCTCTCTTTGTCCGTGTGTGTGCATATATCCCCATTGCTTACTCTTGCTTTTGGAACTGAATCTCAGCTCTGGCTTCTTGAGCTCGATCCACCACCCGTCCCCTCCTCAAGATACGATGATGTCAAGGCAATTTACCCTCAGAGAGCTGATGTCGAAACCGGACCAGTAGATGTTCGAGTTGAAGTACTGGCTAACCTATTGAGCAAGCTTCCGAAACCACATCTGATGGTGATTGACACAGTTATATCGCATCTGCGCAATTTATTTATTTCCACCAAGTCCTCTGAAGATGATGAGCTTTATCTAATCAAGCTTGGCCTATCGCTTGCTCGAAGTACGTAATTTCAGATCCTCCATGTGTCTTGGCTGTATGTTCGTCACCATGAGAACTGATGGCATTGCTCCGCATCGACTTTGATGGATATCCTACAGCTCTCTTGAGGCCGAAGGTGGAGAATGCGGTCACTCTAAGCGATAGATTCCAACCGATGTTTGTGGTAGATTTGATCAAGTATTATGAGCAAATCTTCCCAGTTGCCATCGGACTGAGAAACAAAATGATGGGAAATGAAGTTGCCAAGAAGCCTCAACGAAAAAATACACGTCCGACTGACATGAGGATCCGAAGGAGTGAACTGGGAATCGAAGGTTCTGTTCCAGATACCGAGGCCCAGAAAATGTGAGTCATCTTCAACTCTTGCTTCTTCCAACTCGAATTTGATCGTTTGAAAGATGAGATTGTTTAACCAGTTATGGGGATGTTGTCCTTTCAAACAGCTTGGCGGATCAGCGCAGAATAGTTTCACAGGTTGATCCCTCCAGCCAATCCCCAAAATCAGAACTTGTCGCAAGTCCGACATCACCGCAATCGGTGATGGTCCAATCAGTGCCAGGTACAGCAGACAACTCGCCGGTCGATGTGCGGACAAATACCCAGAGCAGTGCGGAAGTTATTGTACCTGAAGAAAATAACAAGCCCGAACCGTCGCCGGATGGGAATGAATCCCATCAAAATCTCCTTGTGTGCAACGATGAGGTACTTTCGCCAACACCGCTGCCTCCTTCAGCCTACTCTCCGGACCCAGTTTCATCCAGTCACCATGAGCAACCAACGGAGGTAGCGGCGCGTCAGCCGTCAGATGATTCCGACGAGACACGGGATGCGCCATTTGTCCCGCCCGTCCAAAGCCCAGATGATCCATTGGATGTTCCGTTTGTCCCGCCGACGAATGCGTCGTTCGCTAATGACATCATCTCATCCTATGGGGCATCGTCTGAGGTCGACGAGCAAGACATCCCGCTTGCTTCCAAAGCGAACATCAAGCGACTCAGTTCTCATGAGAAGGGAGGGAGCGGCCTGAACCGCAAACGAGGGTTGTTGGGAGCCCCAAGTTGCGCAACTCGGTCGGTAAATTGACCCAAGCCACATCCGGTAGTGCCCTTGCTACTGCCCCATCGGCGGTTCGGCTAATAATAAAAGCATACCCTCTGTTGGAAGCTTGCGCTCCCAGTTCGAAATGAGCTCTTCTTCCGCCTCTGTCACCTCTAACAGACAATCGCTCAATTCTACTAGCCCATCACATGACCCCTCCCATCCTACTCCGAACCCTCCTACGAATAGATATCGTAGAGCACCTTCTAAGGCTTGATGCTCTCGTTCTAACACTCCTGCCCAATCCTACCTCTCTGTTCCCTGTTCTTTTTCTTTCTGTCATTTCTTTCTTACTTTCCTTCCGAAAATACTCTCAGTCTCATTGAACACGATCACCGTACCGCACCGGTCAATCTGTAACGTCCAACACACTCGTATACATATATAAACACGAAAGAGTCGAAAAAGCAAACGCCATCCATTTGTATCTACTTTTTTTTTCTTTCTTTTCGCTTAAATCTCATTCAAACGAAGAAGAAGAAGAAGAAGAAAACAAGGAAGAGAAGAAAGATACAGCGAGTTCTTGGATAGTAGTAATCATGCAAATCTTTTCCGGCTGGACGCTGAAAGGATATTTTCAGATGGGAAAAGATAACGGTGGATGTGTGATGGGTTATCGTATCCTTCCTTCTTCTCTCCCCTTACATCAATATATACTCTCTTCTCTGTATTGCCATTCTTGTATTAGTTGGGTCGGGCCTTCCCTCTGTTTTTTTTTTTCGATTGTTTGTTCATGTTTTTCTGTAGCAATAGTCGTGGTAATGTTAGTAGTGGTTTCTGCGTAGGAAAACACTCGGTGGAGCATGATGTGCTGTGCTTCTCCAGACTGGCATTGGCGTCCGTTAAAGACTTAACTCAACTACGTGGCTCACTTTCTTTTCTTCCAATCATGTCGCCACATCCATCATCACGACATGGACAGCCAGTCTTCCGTAGTAGCAGACATGCGGGAATGGTTAGAAGCTGTTTCGCCAGCGCACCAAACGAGCAACTTATTAGAATACACCAGCGCATAGATTCCTATCATTGGCTTGCTCGGTCGGATGCAATGCCTGCCACCGCCGTCCTAGCTGAGGTCTCCTCCAGTACCAAGAGGGAGTCGAAGATCAGCTTGCTGGCCGCCGGAATGGACTGGTTATCAGGTTTGAGGATGCCCCATATTATTCATGCTTGGTGTTATAATATTATCACTTGTCTCTGCTACATGTTATTGTGGGCAGGGTTCAATGACGATGAGGCGTATGGGGAGCGCTCAAACACCTTGCTTTCCTTCCTCACCGTCCATCTCATGTGACTGGGGAACATCACATCCTGCATATCAAGTAGGAAGAACCCAAGATCGAGAAGGCAGAGAAAGCGTCGAGCTTCGCGGGGGAGAGGCATCCTTTGCAGTCGGTAAATCATCCTCGATCACACGGCGCATGTCTCCACACTAGAAGAACTCCTTCCTCTTCTTCTTGGAGCCGGGCCTAATTTGAAAGCTTGCAGGTGGGTGACCATATTTATTTGTAGGTTTTGCCTAGCCAAAAAAAGAGGGACTTCAGCCACACACGTCTTGCATATAAATAGTGGGTTTGAACGTTCATTTGTGCATTATTTTCTGCACATCTATCTGCCTCATGAATTAATTCAAGTTAGGCAAACCAGCAGACATACAATGTTCACGTTCC